>JAULCB010226136.1:0-13428 GCA_032358575.1 Dendronotus rufus
TGTACGTCTATATTAATAAATCTGAAAACTTTCAACTGTGCGTTGTTCATATTGTTATAAGACTATAACAACTACAATATTATCATTATTTTTATTATTATTAGTAGTAGTATGATAAAATTCCTTTTTTTGGCACCATTGCGATCTAAAAACACTAGCAATAGACCCTCCCTAGTGAATGCTTATCAAATTCAGAATGTTTGACTATCCAATCAAATGAGCTACGGTACCTTGACATAATCATAGCGTGGGTGTATAATTTGTTGTACATTGTAGACATTAAGTCCGATATTTCCACTTTTCGTGGCATCGAAGGGAAACACTTTGTCTCTATTCGTGGACTCCAGCTCCATCTGGCGTACGACATTCGTCAACTCGGAGGCAAGCTCTGGAGTGAATCCTTTAGAAACCAAATCTGTCCTTTCTTTGAGCATATTTCTATAGGTTGGTATAAAACAAGAAAAGAATGAGGGGATAAGATGGTCAGCACATTGTTGCTAGAATTGAGTAAGTCTGACTGCGTAGTTCTTATATATCAAGTTTCTTTCTTAACAATAACAGAAAAAAAAATGCTTTCATCCCTTATCTGTCCGTATATCAAGATGAAACCCCGATTTTCACTAATTATGTGGGCAACTGGTCACCTACATAGTAAAAACATGAAATAATCACTTCCAGAAGAATGTAATGTCTAGAATACAAGGAATATATAATATGATATACTAGTTATTATTCAAAACGTGCAGCCTGCTACTCACGCAATGGCGTAGCCTGCACACATCGTGGCGATGCCTGCGTGTTGTAGCCGAGGGTCTGTCAGAAACTTGGCAATGCTCTCTGAACTGTGATGGAAATAAATAACCAGAGAGGAACATTAAATAATTTTCTAATTCCAAACAGTTTTCTTAGAATATTTCCAAGCACTGGAAATTACTTTTTGATGTTATGGACCAAAATTGATTAATTCCAAAGTAGTAATGAAACATCTAAGCTTAACTTAGCATTGAGCTCACATAGGGGGACTGCAAACTGGATCTTTATTCAATTTAGATTGGAACGTATCATGATTTATGTCCATTTAAACAATAGCACACATGACATGTCGTGGCAGATCCAGGTTTGGTACTAAGCAGAGTGAAACTTTTTGAATCGCATTCGATCGGCCAAGAAATATGAAATCCTAACTAATGCAGAAAGATTCTAAAACAGAGATGGCATCTATGAATAAACATTCAATGTGTTGAAACTGATGTTAATGTTAAAAACTAGAATTTTCTAACTTTAAAATTTACCTCCAGGTTGCAGTAGTGCATGCCTTGCCAAATTTCTTGTTAAAGCTGCCAGTCATGTCACAGCGGTGAAATCCCTGCCAGAACTCTTGGTGCCAGACAGAGGCATCAGTGCTGAAAGCGTTCAGGCTCTCTAGATGTGACTAGTGAATGGATAGATAGACGCAAAGAAAATCACGGTAAATAAAGCGATTGGCTTTGTATTATATATTTCATTTCATTTTTGCCTTCTCTGCTGAATTTCTCAGAATTCCTTCACGCAAATATCTACCCAGCGCTATACGATTCAATAATTGACAGAATAGAGACATGCAGTGGGAGATGTCAAAATGGTTTCAACAGTCAAGTTTTTGTATGTTTTATTTTTGTTGCATATAAATACTCTCAGGGGGGTGGGAATAACCAACCTTGAGGCCAAAGTCAAAGTGACCTGGCAGGCTAGCTGATAGAACCAAGGTGCCTCGGGCCCGTTCCCCTAGGTCGTGTTCGAGGATCATGGGATTGAGGCCCCACGCATCGCTGGCCACAAAGTGGAAACTTTCCAGATTCTCATTCTTGATGGCATCTGTGACTTTCAAGATCTTGGTGATGATGGTCGGACCCACAAACAGGATTATAACCTTAATGGTTTGACAAAGGTGTAGGGGAAGAGAGGGGGAATAGAGATTAGGATAGACCATCATAATAAATGATATACGAAGAAGACTAGTAATGCAACACGAGTAGTGGCAATATCTTATCCCTTCTTTCTTTTCTCCAAAAATATCCTCATGGGTTTTTCTTTAACAATTCATATAAAAAGAAAATGTACAACAGGAATTGAACACTAACTAAGTCAAAAGATAATTTCTCTCTCGCTCACTCTCTCGGCTAAAAAGGAAGAAAGAAAAATATAAATTGGTTCAATAATCTGTAATGAAACAAACAAACATAGATACATAGAGAGAGAGAGTACATCGCTGCACCCCTGTATGATAATATGGCCTGTGGTTTTGGTGCAATTAAATTTTCTTTGCATTCACAACTGCTGGTGTTCACTGGAAAAATCTCCCCTGTCTAGACCCTGAAAGATATGCTGCCCCGCTCTTATCCATTCACTCTTACCCCACGTGTCTATTGAAACAGAGAAGATAGATTTTATAAATTTACTTTACTACTACAACTACTACATTTCATTAGATTAAAAGGAAGGAGTTCTAAAAGTCTCAACAATCATTTTCAAATATATAGAATTTGTATCTTTTAAATACCTGAATTTTATTAGCTCCGAGCAGGAACAAATCTTTCTTTATGTCATCCTCTTGCGTGTAGTCATGCAATTTAAAGACATTCTCCACACAAATGAGCTCTTTCTCCGCCTCCTGCCTGAACAAAGAGTACAGCTCGAGGCCAAACACTGTGTCTTGCACAAACACGGCCATGTGAGATGCCTCAATGGACAGAGGATAAAAAGATTGAAGAATAAGTAAGTGGCACTGGAGATTCGTGGTCATCACAATGTGTGGGCTGCGAAAGTAATCCATCAGCCTATCCATATAGTGGCAATAACTGTTCCTTGTTTGCTTCAAACTATGGAAACTGAATAGATAGGCTTCATTCAGTCGTCCTATGAACCTAATGGCTCTAGAAGGACAAACTAGCTTTCAAGCTGCCTGTGGGGCGAAAACAACTTGTCACATTATGAACACACTAGCTGAAACTGTTTCAAAAAAAAAATGTGCACACACTCTGAAACATGTACACAGAACCTTCAAAATGAATGTTTTTCTCCCAAACGCTGAGGAGAATTGAGTAAAATGCCTTTCCCAAGGACTAAAGACTTACTGCCGGGTGCCTCAATTAATAATCTCAAGCTAAATACACTAATACATATACACCACAGATGACAGAATGATAGAAAGAAATCCATTCAAGTGCCAATATGTCCCTGAGTCAAAAACTATGTCCTCCAGTGGCATTAAAATCATACAAGGGGTTGTGTGGTCGAGAGGTTTGGTGTTCGCCTCTGAGCCGAAAGAACTCGGGTTCAATCCCAGCGGTAGGCTCAATTTTTCAGATTTTCAGATATTCAGATTTTTCCGCTCCCCTGACCCTAAGGTAGTGTGGGACCAAACACCTAGTCCTATCGGAGACGGACGATAAAATCGGAGGTCCCGTGTACAAGTTGTGCACGTTAAAGAACCCTTGGCAGTTGGAAATCGAAAAGAGCAGGCTGTAAGGCAGCTGCCCGGGCAAAATTCCTAGAATTCCTACCAATATCTGGTCAAGAGTGCTCTGGATATTTACGCTGAGAGGCAGCATTATCCATCACACTGAACCTTGATAAATACCCACCACCCAATACCCTCGGACACCAATACTCAAAAATTGAGTCTAGTTCGAGTACGTACAGATACAGATACAACTGGAGTTTTGATGACATGGGATGATGATAGCCTTTTTCTGGCTTAGAGGCAAGTGTATCTTAGATTACTTTCCTATTTTTATGATTTGCCTTTACATTACAAATATCATACTAAGTTCAATAATAACATTCACGGGTATGAATACCTCCATTCCATTGACAATTTCCAGGATGGCCTTTATCTGCAAAGCGTTGTCAGCTAAAGCCCTTATGAAGAAGGGGAAGACGATCTTGTTTTCAAGACTCGAGGATGTTGCACTGTTAGAAAGTAAAAACACAGATGTAGGTACTAAACATTCTCTTTAGTTTTATACTACGAATTTAACTTTAATTTTCATTTAATTCAATTTGCAGAATGCACAATAAATAGGTAAAGAGAGCGGTAATTGTGATAGTTGACAATACAAATACTTGACACATTAGTATACGACTAACTAGAAGAATAACTAAATGAAATATGAACAAATAATATACTCAAATGAATCTATAAACGAATAGATCAAACTGATGAACGAAATACATTCTTCAAAGATGAACAAAACAGAAAAACGAAGAAAATAATAAGTAAACAAATCATAAATGAGATTTAAAATTTAAATGAGAGCAATTTATATAGTGCTTATTCACGGCCATCACCATGCTCAAAGCGCTTCACAATACCACAATTATCCTTAACAATTATTTCTAGAAAAAGACTAAAGAAACAGACATAGATCAACTAATCGATGAATAAATAGTCATACAAAATTATGTTATTTTTTTACCTGAAAGGTAGTCCTCTCCCACTCATTTCTTATAAATCTAATATAATTCTTGATAAGGGCTGACCAATTTTGCTGCGGAGAATACTTTTTATTATGCCACGCTGCATTCTTTTCACTGTGATAAATTTGTCGAAACGACTTTCCATCTGTTCCTGTTAAGGTCAACTGTCACCACCAAAGCCTTTCACCCCTCATCCCATCCTCTGTCTCCCCTTCTCCACACAAAGTTTCTACGTCTATTGTTGCGGCCACCCCTGCCTATAGTTAGTTCCTTTACAGAATTGATTTCTATCGTTGTCGATGCCAACTTTTCAATCTAAATATGTGGTTGACTAAATATCTAAGATGAAGATATTGTTGGTTTGTATTTGTTACCCTTTGCCTTCTGCTATTTTCAGTGTCAACACCCAGCTTCAGGCCCAGCCTCAAATTATGGTAAACGAGTTAGATATATACCCAACAGAGCAAGGACAAACTATGGATCAAGAACTACAGGAAAGCAGGTGATCAGCCCACTGCGCAAAAGAGATAGTTAACTGACCTGAAAGAAAAAGAAATTTTGCTGCGGAGAATACTTTTTATTATGCCACGCTGCATTCTTTTCACTGTGATAAATTTGTCGAAACGACTTTCCATCTGTTCCTGTTAAGGTCAACTGTCACCACCAAAGCCTTTCACCCCTCATCCCATCCTCTGTCTCCCCTTCTCCACACAAAGTTTCTACGTCTATTGTTGCGGCCACCCCTGCCTATAGTTAGTTCCTTTACAGAATTGATTTCTATCGTTGTCGATGCCAACTTTTCAATCTAAATATGTGGTTGACTAAATATCTAAGATGAAGATATTGTTGGTTTGTATTTGTTACCCTTTGCCTTCTGCTATTTTCAGTGTCAACACCCAGCTTCAGGCCCAGCCTCAAATTATGGTAAACGAGTTAGATATATACCCAACAGAGCAAGGACAAACTATGGATCAAGAACTACAGGAAAGCAGGTGATCAGCCCACTGCGCAAAAGAGATAGTTAACTGACCTGAAAGAAATGACCGGCCTGTTCAATTCGCCCATCTGTGAGAGCATGGCCGTGGTGGTGGGACTGCTGGTTGCTCCAACCACCATCCACACGTCTTCTGGCCGGAAGGAGAGGTTTGTGATCGGGTCCACTATCTCAAGGTCATGCCCCATCAACTATAAAGTTTGAGAACAAAAACCACATTATTTTAATTCAACATGTAATAATAGGTTGGATTCCTACCAGTACCTAGAACACTACTAGAACTAGAAGGTTGATTTAGTCGTGTCTGTTGTCTTACAGATATTAATTTAATCTGGACAAAACAATGTTGCTCTGTTTTTTTATGTATGTATTTTAAGTATACAGAGCTTCTGTTTTAACAGCCTGGGGTGGGAATAATAAAATAGAGAAAGTGGAAAACAGGATAAATATATTTCTAAAAGATGCATGTAAATTATTGAATACACCTAATTATGTTTTTTTTTATGAGCTATATAGGTTGCAATGTTAAAATAAACAAAATAGTAAAGGATGAGTCCCACCCACTCCATTCTCAACTTAAGTTAAGCCAGAGAACTGACCGTTTTGTCCATTTATGGGCGAGAAAAAAGCAATATTTTGATAATATTTTTCCTCTTGCTATTAGAAATTACTGTCTCAAGTTGTTGGCCATTGCTTTGTCTACTTACATCCAGTATTAGTTTGGAAGCCCTGACGGAGTTGTCACAATCGTCTACAATGAGATAGCCAAAGTCAATATTTGTCTCGGCCTTCAGCCTCTCCACAGCATTGGTAAAGGCTTCCAGGGCTAGAAACTCAGAGCTGGAATACCTGCAGGGGGGTTTAACGTTAACAAGTTTGTGAGTCTGCTGGGATAAGGACTTTAAACTCATCTTTAGTTAAAAAAGTATTGTTTCGAAAAGTATATTAAGAATGTACGTCAGTTGGTGTTACCAAGCCCTACACAAATCAAGTTTTTATTTCATGACTGTTTTTCTGACCATAACACCTGGTCAGTAAGAGCGGGGAGTTTCTTCCCTGCTCGCCTAGCAGTCAATCAGTTAAAGATCCCACGGCAGGTGAAAATTACAAAGAGTAAACCATTTTTGGCCACTGGCCTGGCAAAATCCAAAATGTACCCAAATGGCCGGTTGAAGCCTAACACAGAGGGATGATCAATTGCTTGTCAGCAGTTCTTGGTCCAAAGAAATTCTAGCACAGAAGCTGGGCCCTACATTGTAATGCAGTATAATGGGAATTAAAGAAAAAGAAAGATCCTGTAGTGAGATTGTAGTGTAGTAAAAAGATAAATAGATTTAATACGGCTTGTTTGCAAATTTGCTCATATTATCAGACAGTGTCAGTGTCCAAACTGTATTGAAGGTTTATCAAATACCTGAACTCTCCACATTTGAAGGGAGATTTCTCCGAAGTGGTGTGGAGTGAGAAGATACCGATGAGGACAACTGATCCCGATTTGAATATGTAAGGGATATCATTGACAGCCTCACACTCAGGACACACCTGCCCACACTCCGAGGGGATCCGTGGGTTGTTAGATAATGTTATCTTTTCAATCTCATTGGCCGTGGCAACCTGCAGAGACAAAGATAGACATACTATCCGTATAGTGAATTAGGCTTTTGAATGATGAGAGTACTCTACTTTACAACAATGATACATCCTTGGCCAGCAACATACTACGCCGACTAATAAGGGTGAAAGCCCGAGGCTTTTTTATGTTTCTTTGTCTGATGGAAAACATCAGAGCACAAACACAGGAAAACTCTGTCAATTCCATGTTTGAAATAAATCATCAATATCAAAGACGGTTGTGTCTTAGTGCGGTACGGCTTAAGTCTAAGTTGACTAAACGGACTTACGACAGATTTGTCTAGGTGTGGTATAGGCCTAAGACAAGTCCATCTCAATATAGGTGCAAGGTTCAATAATGTGAGTTTGTGAGATAACGATAAATATTCAATGTTTTCTTCAAAATTTTCAAACTGCCAGCGAGCAACGATCTTTTGTCTTCCAGTTAAAATATTATAACAACTTGAAATACAAATAATAACGACACATCAATCTTCCCAGCTAATTGCAGCTATCTGTGATGGATTGGATGTACCATCGTATTATATTATATTATCACCTGTTTAAAGCTGTGAGAGCTGTATTCCGTGATAGCGTACAATGGCTGGCCAAACACTCGGAAATCTAAGGACTCGCTCTGTTCAAGCTGTCGTTGCTGGTGGACAAACTCTATTGGAGCATAGCCATCTCCTAGCTGGTTATAGAACACCTGAAGAGACAGAAGAGATCAATTTGAATCATAACTTAAAATTATCATCATCATTTAAATAATCAAAATACTGGTAATGATTATCATAAACAAAGCACCATGAGTCACTACATGTTTTCTGATTTTTGATTACTTTGGTAAGAAATAATAATCTCTTTGTTTTCTCAGCACAATATCTATGTTTCTTAAAACTACGGTAACCAAAATGATGCACACTCCTTTCCTGTAAAGTAAAGAGCGTATCAAGATGATGATGAATCAGTTAATCAGTCTGGGACAAGGAATTTACCTTTGTTTTGGGATGAAATATGTTGTGATCAGTTTACATGGTCTTCAATGAGGTATAGGGTAAAATAACGGTAACGCCAAGACAATTAGGTACAAGAAGGATGACGATATCGTTACAAGGTCAGGACAGCAAGACATACATAATGATGAAATGTTGACAAGATATACATGGTCTCTTGAAGTAAAATGAGTGCCAGCTGCAGTGCAATGCCACCCAATTAACAAAGTGATATGAATACTTTTAACTGCTCTAAACGAGTCATTTTACACCTGAATGCAGATTTCAACTGGAAGAAAACAAACACAGCGCCATATATATCATATTTATGTTAAACTAAAACATTAAGAAATACAAACAGCATTCCATAATAACATAGCTATGAGGAGTTTGAATAGTTGAATGAAATACAGTAGATACAAGATACTTCCTTACTGGTGCAATATCTTGCAGTGAGAACTTTGTGAAAAGACCTTTCTTGAGGACATCTCTGAGGGGGCCACATAGACCTACATTGAAACGACATAAGAAAGAGTTATTCTTAGGTCAAGTCAAGCTACTTTCATCTCATTTTAGAATATAATAATATAAAGTTTCATTCACTTGTTTAAAAAATGTTGTCTTAAATATAGAGCCTACTCCGTGGCCAGGCTGAGGTAGGCCATTTCACATAACTACACATCCACCTGCTTTTTTCATTCACACTCTTCTTTGCTCATCAGTTCATTCATATGTCCTAGTTGTGGCAAAAAAAAAAACTTGTTCAATGTGATAGTGTAGCAAATATAGAGGAAGTCAGTGTCTCTCGTGTGCGCAAGTGACTCTATCACCCATCACCTTTTATTTAAACACGCCAAAAATCACAAATTTGGATTTCACAAAAAATTTACAAAAAAATGGTTTATTCCTTAATCTTTGCTATGAAAGACTGACTAGGGATTAAGCTACTACTACTACTACCTAATTTGATTGTTTGTATTTTAGGTATCTTTTGATGGATGCTTTAATGTTTTCAAGAGTAATTTAATTAATGGGTTTGTATTCCCAACCATAGAGTTACAGTTGACAGACCAGGTTATTCTTCTAGCTATGGTGGTAAGTATGATAGTTTTGATTCCTCTGTTGACATATATATGTTTCTATTCCATAACAATTTTGAGAAATTATAAGGTCCTTTTTCTGTGTTGTTAACCATTGATGTCTTCTTTTGATTGTTGACTATATGAGGTGAGATTAAATTTCATTTTTCTTTTTCCACATGTTTTTAGTTACACTACACACCATTCTCCAGTTTTCACATCTAATCACTCCTTATTTACCTATGTTATTTTGCCGCGACGCTCTTTATATCGATACGCTATCATTATTGTCCTGTTGCTTTTCCCCTGAGAGCGCATAGATACTAAGTTGATTACAACCTTTCTCTATAATTTCGTGTCACCGTGAATTGTTATTTTTTCGTGTTTATGCACATATATGTATGCTAATGTTGATGTATGTTGTCTGCCATTATTTACCTTTGTTCCGTATGAATGATTGCCATTGCATGTTGAAATTGTAAAGCCCCATCGAGCACCTTCGGGTGGATGCTGAGCGCTATATAAGTTAATTATTATTATTATTATTGACTAAATACATGAACCTTTTCTTTTGAGTTTTGTTCGTAAGTCGAGGCTTTCATGGTTTAAGTATGAATAGCCATAGCTAAACAATCAATTAGAAGCTAAAGTTTGTATGGTTTAACTGGCATACGAGAATACTCGTATTCGTTATTTGTGTGAGCAAAGCAAGATATCTTGTTGTCTGTGAGTTGAGGATTGACATATCTTTTTGTAGCTGCACAATACAGTAGAAATTACTGAAGCCATACTAAACCTTCTCACTAACCTTGAGTTTGACCACAAAGAGACCTGTGTGCCTGCTTCAGTAAGGACGCCAAAAGGTAGACTGAATCAATGGCAGTAGATAGGTAACGGACCTGGCCAATCTTTTCATCCAACTTACAACTGGCAACATTATTGGCTGTGAAATTGAAGTCAGGACAACTGGAATACAGGAGTTGAAAGAGAAGATTTTTCATTTTCATTATCATTATCGTCATTGTTATTGTCACCATTGTTGTAATTATCATTGAGGTGATTATTGGGAGTCGACAAAGTAAGTAGTTATATAGTAATTGCGGCCATTTTGTTTTTACCGGAAGCTATTATTATCATTTAGGGTCTTAGGACCTCTATATAACACTACTATGTCGACTCCCAATAACCAGTTGACATTATAGGGAGTCGACTCCCAATAACGCCTTCCAATTATCATCATTTTTATCATGATTATAATCATTATAAAATCAATTCTAAATTCCCTATCATTGCCGTCATTATCTCATTAAATCTGTTAGTTATATAAGTAAATCAAATTCTCTTTTTTAAAGGAAAAAAATGGATAATTGTGTTATCAAAGTAACCCCTATATATATCTTTTTTTAAAACTCTGAGATAAAAAACACTTTAAAACATTTGAGATGGATAACCAAAACTTTTGAGTTAGTTGCCTAGTGTAATATCTATCTCTGTAGATATGGACTTAGAAACACGACTGATGTAACAGATTATGTTGATTACTTTTATAGCATTTATGTCCTTTGTAATCATTTGTTTGTTGGGACTTACTGCCCTTTGTATGTTTCCTGTCTTCTGTAACTGTACTCCTTACATCTGAGTGTTTATCCATTGCATCCTTATACTATACGAAACGACATGTAGTTTCAAGTCCTATCCTACTTAGCTAGGTTTAAAACAGAGGTGCCTCCGGAAAACTTACCTCTAATATGTTGAACTGGCACTAGACTAAAATTCAGGACCTGAAATGTGTGAATTACCGGAAGCTCTTTTTACACAAAACTAGAAAAATAACGACAACAAAATTTAATTAATGAGTTACCCAAAATCGGATGCCAGTCCTTGAGAAATGGCCTTCTTCCAATGGCTAGTCATCCATTCAGGGGGCGAAGAAAGTGCGTTAGAGAAATACTGGACAAATGAGGTCAGTCTCTCTCTTGGTGGACCAACCAGGAAAGCCTTGGAAGAAAAAATGTAGGAAATTTATTAATTCTCGAAACTCACTGGAGCCATAAAGGTTTTGACTCTGGGTGTGTGCAAAGTCCTATTCCATAATATTTTAGCAAACAACCGAATCAATTATTATAAACCAATCGTATGAAAAAGCCCGTCATCGTCACAATACTCTCTAGACTCCGCATTCATTGGTCTAGTGGTCATTGCACTGGCTTGCCATAATCTGGAGGATTCGTGGTGTTCATCTCCTGAGGAAGCTCAAGTCTTTCTGTTACAGTTTGTGCCAACTGAAATGGTTTTACATTCCAACATTGTGTTTTGTGATTTGGGACTCCGCCATGAGAAAACCATGCCCAAGATACTGCCAGTATCTCCTGTATATTATACGTAGGATGGTATGGGTACACTTAATTTCTCTGCACCAGCCCGTGTCTTAATACGTGACAACTTCTCACAATATTCTAAACAGTTTCCGGGTGCACTTCGCCCGAAAGGCTTTTAACATTTAAATGTATCCATTTGCTTTGCAAGTCTGTCATGTTCTAGCCCTGTAATATAGAATACATGGAATACTCACCTGGCTGTTATTGTTATCAAATTTCTATTTGGAAAAATGAGTTAAAATAATGCTACAGACTTTAAAACGGCAACCATTCTTCCATACCTTGTTATTGTGATCGTCCAGCAACTTTGCCAAAGCATTTGTCTCCGACACACTATCAGATAAAATCCAGTGAATTCTCCGAAGGTTATCTGCATTTGGCCATGATTTCCTCTTCCGACTGATGAAATTCAAAAGCTTCATCAAACACTCGTAATCCCCAAAGAACACAACCCCTGTGAATGTAAATACAGGATGATGAGGATGACGATGATGATGACGACGACGACAATGATGATGATGATGATGGTGGTGATGATGATGATGATGATGTCAGAACTTACTTACAAAGAATCTTAATTTGTGACCTCATGAGCACTTGGCAGTCATTTTAATCTCTAGGCGATAGCCTTAGGTAATTTTGAGCAGTCAGAATTACTTATAGTAAAATTACCCAGATTCCCATTCGTCTTGTCCAGTTTAGTAAACAGTGTGGTTCTAACCAGATCCACCATTTCGCTCTCTGAGTCAAAAAATTTGTCTGAGAGCAATTGCGTCTCGGCCACACAAATCCGCGCTTTGCTCGCCAGTCGTTTCACTTCCTGCATCCCCAAACGGCCATAATTACTGGCCGAGTGAATGCCCATGATGTAAGACCACTGGAGCTCTTTGGACAACTGGACAATCACCTGGAAAATACGAGATAACAAATAATTGGGAATTATTGGCTCAGTAGTACCGGAGTTTTCTCCAGTAGTAGTCTCCTTGTTCTGCCTCTGAAACAAAACGTCAGGTGTTCCAGCTTTGGCTAGGACTAGGACCCCAAATCTTTCTAATGGTCAGATGACAGTGGCACTGTAGTTTATTTTTACACAGGTAACGATACCTTTTTTTTTTAAACCCGTCCTCGATAGGAACCGTGTCGAAGCCTTAAGAAACTACTCCTCAGTCGGGGATGGAACTTGGATATGTACATCTCGGTTGCCAGTAGGATAACCATGAACAAGTCATTGCTACTTAAATGCATTTATTCATGTAAAAGCATGGGAAAAAATGCCTACCATGAATAATACTTAATTCATTATCATTAAAATAATGAACACTCTTAATCATTGTGTTAATCATTAGTCTCTAACCTTAGCTTGTTGTAGATCCAAGGGAACAGTCCGTACAAACATAGGATAGGCATCTTTGTCAGACAGTGTCTCTACCGTGGCTGACACACCGACTAGAGGGACGCGGTGCTGCCGTAGAATGTCTGCAAGAACTGTTGTAGTTTTACTAGTGCTAGTTCCGATTACTCCTGAGAAACAAGAAAAGATTTAGATAGTTTGATTAGCCATCAATCGTGATCCACTCGAGGAACACTATAACAAACCAATGTAATATAACATTGATATAATATATAATCGATTATTCTAGCCATTCTGGAATGTTGTTGTTATTTCTATCCCAGGGCCCTTTGAGTCTTGGCTGGTTCTTCTGCCCAATGCCATACTATGCTAGTATTGGGTTGTCTTCTGCCCAATGCCATACTAGTAGTAGTATTGGGTTGTCTTCTGCCCAATGCCATACTATGGTAGTATTGGGTTGTCTTCTGCCCAATGCCATACTATGCTAGTATTGGGTTGTCTTCTGCCCAATGCCATACTATGGTAGTATTGGGTTGTCTTCTGCCCAATGCCATACTATGGT
>JAULCB010226358.1:0-13417 GCA_032358575.1 Dendronotus rufus
TAGCCGTACTTAATGACGGCTAGCCCAGGAGTCTACACGTACTTAAGTACGGTTAGATCTCCAGGCTAGCCGTACTTGCCATTGATAAAAATAAAATTGCAGAAAAACATTTAGATCTAATCTCGTTATTTGCGGGAACATACGCAGAAGTGCGATGTTACTTGTGGTTTCTAGTGGTGTTGAAAACAGAGTCTTTTGTTGATTAGAGCATTTTTGTTTCTTGCCAGACTGTAACATGGAGTGTGCAATTGATATATGATGTGACTTGTACATTTTTGCTTCTTTTCAGACCATTTTTGTTTCTTGCCAGACTGTAACACATTGTTCTCAAGCATGGCGTTACCAAATTTTAGAGGAGGAACTGTTGTGGCTTCGCCAGTCTCATCACGTACGTTTATTTCTTTCTTAACTGTACTGTATTCAGTGCAAATATTATTTATCAAAAGAGAATTAGTTTCCAAATTTTGTAGTTGCAAGTTTGACAACTTACTCAACTCTGATACAATTTCCCCTATGATCTTTTTTACTTTTAACATTCTCTTCATTCTTTATGGTTTAACTCTCTGCTTACCAATGATTTTCAAGCGATTTTTTATGAATTTAAATACTTTTTACACATACAGATAAATCTTTAGGATGAGGTTATTTGGGCCTAATACTTTTTACACATACAGATAAATCTTTAGGATGAGGTTATTTGGGCCTATCGGCCCAACCAGAGACTATTTTAGGTCAGAATAGTCTTTAGGTTATTTGGGACTATTTAATAGTTTGTACAATTACTATTATTACACGTTTGAGAGTTATTTGGGCCTATTTCTATTAGGATGAGGTTATTTCTTGGACTATTTTTATTTATTTTTTGCACCTATCGAAATATCAATCTATCGTCGACCTAAATGCAAGTTAGTATGAAAACTAAATGAAAAGTCGGGATACAGAGAGATACAAATTAATTCTAATAGAAAAGATGAGCGACGATTAAAAAATAAAGAAGCTGATTCGGGAATCGAACCAACAACATCCTAAAATAGAGCGCAGCGTCTTAGCGCAGAGCCATACAGGCAGACGAAATAATAGACCCATCAACAACTAGTATCGTGGTCATGTCATAATACTTTGTTCTTTGTCGTTCGTTTGGTTTATTCATTCGCTTTTAGTTTTAGTATTCTAGATTGTATTCCAAACAACATTCACTGTTATTTATGGCTGCTTCTAGTTCTCGACTATAATGTTTTAATGTTTAGGATGAGGTTATTTTGGCATCTTGTCATCTTCGTACACTATTTTAGTAACTGGATTTTCGATCTTTTGAAAAAATAGGCCCAAATAGTCCCAGAGACTATTTGGGCCGACTTCGAAATCTTTATTGTCCATTTAAGGAAATTTGTCAAAACTACCTGTAGAAAGTATAACATTTCAAGTCGATTGATAGACACCTTGAAAAATACGAATTGAAACTGCATAGTAAAAAAAATGTAAACAATGGACACACCCACTTATTTCGAGGTTATCATTTTGAAGACCAGAATTTACATTTATTTTTCCAGACAAAATGAAAGAATATTATCTAAAATATTTTTTTAGAAACCTGGAATACCCCAGATAAAAAGAGAATAAAATTACATCATTGACCAAACTGGGTCAGACAGTTCTTAGATTTGAATACTTACGGTTCCACTGGCCTTGGTCCCGTGTCAATATTTCCTTCCTCTGAGTCACTGTCTGTCCAATCACTCTATGACTTATTCTGAGTATAGTCTGGGTCATTAGATGACGAAAATTCCATTATTTACTCTCGTAGAGAAATGTTGGGTGCTGGTCGATTTATTGCTAACTCTAAATTTCGTGGCAGTCGAGTATCGCTGAAGTAAACAACGCAAAAACTGGTTTATTTTGGTATAATTTAGAACAAAAAATATTTTGTCACACAGATTTGATTATGAAAAGTCAACCATTTTTACATAGGAATTCAAAAGGATTTCTTCATATCTAAAAAAGTCTTCTGAAATGCTGACCTATATTAACCTTCTTTCCATCGTTACCAAGGGTACAATTTTCTCAGGAACAGTAAGCAGAGCGTTATAAGCCAAACACCCATCATTATCGTTTTAGTCATTTTGGTCAAATTGCATTTCTTGTTTTTTTAAACTTCATATTATTTTGACTTCTCAGAGAAAACAAGAATGCCTCCTGCCACACCTGGTTCAAATGAAAAGGTTGGTTATTTTCTTTATCGAACCATTGTTTTTCTTACGAAGTTTTCATCTGATTCACGATTAAGTAACCCTTTGAACCCGTAAGCCCGAAATTTCGGGCCGAGCCTTATTTTCCTATATACCTTAAGCCCGGTATTTCGGGATCTGGGTGATGACGAATGCACTATTTAGAATTGTACTAAATCCAACTTTTTAGTTACCCTATCACTACCCTTCAAATAGAGGTGTTTTTCTCTCAGGAGCCCAGGTACAGGGGAATTTAGCGCTCAGGAGGTCAGGGTTCAAAGGGTTAAGACATTGTTATGTATCAGACGAATGTTGATTCTGTGTCCCATGAGAATGTTAAAATGTTGTGAAATGTTTTATCAATTCTGTTTGTTATGACATGTGTGTGTAAATTGCATCTCTTAAACCAATTTGCATCTTGAGTTGAGTATGCACAGGACATGGGTGCTATATAAATTTCATCATTATTATTATTATTATTAAGATTGTTTTGTACAGGACTAGGAGCTGCGTTTTAAATGGTATATGTTGTAATGAACTTTGGATTTATACTTTTTTCTTCCTTAGCACCACTACATCCAACTGTTAATTGTATTGTAACATACTGTTGCCAGTTGGTATAAAATGAGCTTCAAATATCTTTCTGTGAGCTTCAAATTAGCACCACTACATCCAACTGTTAACTGTATTGTAACATACTGTTGCAAGTTGCTATAAAATGAGCTTCAAATATCTTTCCGTGAGCTTTAAATATCTTTCAGTCCAGTGTCACATTGTCTAATTTTTTTATTCCTTTTTTGTGTTTAGGAGAAAACTTTAGGAGGAAGTCCTTTTTTGGCTAATTCACATGGTGGACACCCCAGCTTCACCCCAACAAAGTCGAGGAGCATCAGTTCTGTAAGTCATGAACCATTGTTGTAATGACATGTATTTCACCCTAAAATGTTATCTTAGACATGATCATATTTTTGACCCTTTGTCTATGTGCACCAAATACGATTTTCACAATAATGTACAAAATGAATGAATGAATTTACTTCATAACCACTCCAAGAAGTCGAAGACGTTGGATTTTTATTTTTACTACAGAAGGTTTAGTTTTAAAATGACAGGTATTTGAATGTCACAATCATTCATTTCCTATCGTGAATGATGAATTCTGAGTATTTGGTGGTTACAACTTTAAGAATTCTCCATGCATGATTCAGTAAGAAACAAGATCGATGCCAAATATCTAATGTTAATTTGTATTATTCCTTTCTCTTTCCCTTAGGTCAGCAAAAATTCAGGGCAGGTAAATGCAAATGTTTCGTTACTGTCTTTGCTCATGGGGAAGGTGAAATAAGTCCTCTCTTTTCTCAGGATATTTTCTGTCAGATATAAAAATTACTCCGCTAAAATGGAAAAAGCAGCTTTTTGTTAAGTAATCTCTTAAATATCATACTGTTACTGTCGCTAATGTTTAAAGGAGATGAAGTAGATTAATGATAACTTGACCTTTCAGTCTTTTCTTTTTCTATGTTTCTCGATGTAATTTAGACATTGCGTCCATAATGAAAAGTTTTCTCTCTCTTAAACCTTGATGTTAGATTTTCCCATCTTTCGATGATTAGAGACGGATTTATAATTTGAACTTTTTTTTTTCCAGTCTGAGGGTCGAGTACCCAAACCACCTAAGCCCCCAGATAAGCCCCTGATGCCTTACATGAGATACAGCCGAAAGGTAATAGGAAAGGTTTGTCCACTACATTTTCTACCATCACATCATCATTGCTTGTGGGTGTTGTCGCTGCCATTGTCCTACCATGCGCTGCTTCCTTCTCAATAGATTCAATATTTATACGTACAACATTATGGACACAGACAATTTTGGTCGTGTTTAGTTTAGGGAGGGGGGTGAACTTTTGTTAGAAACAGACGGATGATGATAGTGGCTTTTTACCCGATTAATAAGCTTTACGAGGTTTTTTTACTTCCATTCTGACAATTTTTTCAGACCTGTATTATTAAAGTTAAAGGCATCTGTCTGAAATGATTTGATAGTTCGTTATTAAACCCGTTCCGCAGAGACTTTGGTAAGATGTTACTAAATATAATCCCACAGTTGCTGGTATACAAGTATATTTCTTAGGAACTTGTTCAAATATTTCCGAGTCTGTGTCCATTCAGTCTGTTGTTAACCGCTACAAACTAGCACACATACAGTGGAATCTTGCAGTTGAATTTCTATTACAAACAAGTTTATTCTTATTATTGCCATCTCTCAGGAGGCATTAATGAATCTGTTTTGTTGACACATAATTTAACATCAAGTTGATGCAGTCAAGATTATTTGTTCGAATAGAAAAAGAAATAGGTCAATGCAAGTTCTTTTTTGTTCTTAACATATTCTGTACTAGACCAATTATAAAGGAGTTGGCTGGAAAAAATTCCATTACAAGGGTGTACTCTTGGATAACAGTAATATTTCCATGTGCGTAGAATGTCTTACATTTGGTCAGAGTGTTCTAATATTTTATGAAAATCCATAATAGATCTGTGTTCATCTGCAATCAAACTTTAAGATAACTTAAAGATAAGATGACTTTTTAGACTGACTTTGATCTTGATGTAAAAAGATTTTATATCTATTTAGTTATTCCACTTGTGTGTCTTGTTTGTCGCAGTAGTCAATACATTCACAATAGGAAGGCAGAGACTGAATAATGCGACTTACGTGCTAACTTTGATCGCAATCTATATATTATTTGTTTGTAACGGCTTTATGGTGCATGACTTTAGATGTTGACAACCCTTGAGTACTTTGAATACTTTGAGCTAAATTTACAGGCATGTGGGCTGGATAGTTTATTGTCATTGTGTCTTTACTGTAGTATAGTTCTTGTAGTTGGTGGGAGGGAGGTTTTTTGTCGGGTTTTCAACCTGGTTTGTTCTGACTTCATTAAGAGTAATTCGCTGGATGTCTCTGGAGGGTTCTGCTTCAGTTTCCTACTTTTAATGGCTAGGATAGTATCACTTGCTTCCCACTTGTGTGCCGATGTCTTCCTACAAACAAAGAATCTTGAAATTTATCTTAATTTTCTGATAGTGAATGTCTTTAAGCGTGTTTTTTTCACAAAGCATACATCTTCAGGCTTTTATTCTTAGGTCTATGTGTCTAGTCTCTTAGCTTGCGCATGAATGTGTTTGTGAGAGGGGTGGGTGAAGTGAAGGAAAGAAAGAGTGGATCCATTCATTTAATTTCGAATTCTGTTGTTGATGCATGTCACAATCTTACTAAAGATATTTGTATATATTTTATGTATTATTAAATGAAAATGAAGTTGTGTTTGTGACCTACATTGAAATGTACTTAGTGTCTGCATTGTCTCTTGTTGCTGAATTAACCTAGAAAGTAGACATCCCTGTTGTCCTTCCTTTCAACTTACCATCTGTGTCAACATGCATGCTTGTCATATTTAACATAGTATAGCTTTTAGTATTTTAACTCCCTTCTTACTTGCCTGAAAGTGGTGAGACTGCGACTATGTCACCATACTTTGTCTATCTGAAGCCACTCATTCTTTCAAGTCTTGTCAACTGAAATGGAAGTAACCTTTAATTTACTGAAAGCTTGACTAAAAAGCCTTAGTTGATCCATTAGAACTGCTTTGCACAGTTGCCAATCGTTACAAAAATTGTATTTGTACAATTGCATTTGCATTTAGCACTCACTATTTTGACTTAAACCTTAGCGAAATACCAGCTGTTGCCATTTTTATCGTCTTGCAGCCACATCTCGCCGATCAGCAAGTACCGCAGCCGTATTTTCTAGAAATAGTTGAGATAAATCAGTCGTAGTACGGTAGTAGCTTAGTGGTAAGTGTTCCGCCTTTGAGTCCACACATCGTAGTTTCAAAACCACACCGGGTAGTACGACATTTCAAAATCGCAAAGAGTATTATGGCCGCTGCCTCAAATCAGGGATTTTTTAATTTTTGGAAATCACTGCTATTTCCTTTTCAGTTACTATCGCTCGAGTGATATTCGTGTGTTTTCTTGTAATTGTTTCTTATTTGTGTCACGGTTTTTCAGTTGAAAATTATTTTTTAAGCTATCTTTGGACACCATAGCAGAAATCATTATTTTTCCCTGGTCAAGGGCAGTCCCTATTTTTTAAATTGTCCTTTTCAGTTACGCTCACTTAGAGAGAGTGGTTTTCTTGTAATTGTTTCCCACGCTTGTCACAGTTTTTCATCTATAATTATATATCGGTGCATACATCAGCCATCTTTTATCGCGATTTAACTTAGACTCAGTCTAAAACTTTGACTAGATTGCAAGATACAACTTAAACTATGTTTTCTGACAAAACTCGGGAAAAATGTATTACTGTGTCTGTGTCTTTATCACTATCAGTAGAAGACAGCAGGTCTGATAGAATTACTTTTAATTTTAATGTTACTTTCTCTTTTTTTCAATGTTTCTCCTTTTCGATCTTGCCTTTTCAAGTATTGTTTTCCTTTTCTAGTTATTGTTTGCTAAGTTTGGTGTAGATTGAATTAATTACTCATCATCTAGGATGGGGAATCGTAAACTGCAAGTTATTGGATAACAATAGGGATAAACAAAGACAATTGTATACGTGGCGTATGGTTGGGAAAGTTTGTTATTTTTTTCTCCTGAAAGTCACTATTAGTTTTTCTTTATTACTCTTGGTCTCTCATCAGTGTTTGGGTCCCTTGAAATTAGAATATAGGTTTCAAGGGTGGATAGATAGTAATTGTTGTAAAGTCCGTGCTGTAGTGCATGGCTGTTGTGTGTTATCTAGTAGTCGTAGTTGCCTAGTTAAGCTTTGGCTTATAGTCTTTTTCATCTCTTTTTTCTGTAGTTGTAGAGCTTTTTGTGTGTGTGTGTGATTGTAAGATTGTAGTGTAAAAAACTTCTTCTGTCTATCTGTTAAGTCTATCAAGTCACATGTTCTTTGTAGTGAATGGTAGTTTTGTCTGTGTTTGTGCTTTGCTTTGTTTTGTTTTTTCTTCTATCTTTTATAAACTTACAAAGAGATCAAGTTTTTTTGTTAGTTGAGTACATTGTGTTGTATTGTTCTTTACAACTTAGACATACTGTGTGTATAAATGAATGGTCCCGTCGCTCTATGAAGCTATGGTAGTAAATTATTAAATTTGAATGCAAGTTAACATTTGAATGATTATGTGTGTGTGCTTGGATGTTACTTGACTCGTAGTTGAATCACAGGTGGTTGGAGGGCATCACTGGTGAGTTCTACTTCTGTTTCTTATCTATTGTCTCAACTGTCATCTTACTTTTTTCCCCAGCATTATTACCTAAAAAGTGTTGATATGCTCTCTTCTCACAAACAAAGCAAATGCCAAGTGCCATATCGTAGAAAAGTTTTCATCCGTGGTCCTTGGCGTATTCAGGTGTGTAGAAATAGGATAAAACTGAAGTATGATACAGGCAAATTTTCACTTTCCTTCCCGTTCATTGGTGAATGGATAGAATAGAGGGTTTTCCTGCCGCGTCTTCACCTTATCGTCTTACCCTTTTTGACTTGAAATATGATTCTGTGCTGTCTATTAACAAAACTGGATGGCATCATATGCCAGAATAGATTATCTCTTCCTCTTTTGTACCCTTGCATGTTTCTCTTGTGTAAAATCGCGATTTTAGATATTGAGTGTTCTGGTTTTAGACCAAATTATGATGTCATATTTGTTGTCTATGTATATTTTTCCTTTTGAAATGTCAGACTTTTTGTTTGTCCCATAACACTTTGCATTCCTATAATGTCGTGGTTTGATGACGCTAGTCTGAGAGACATATCTAAACCTCCTCTATCCTATGGGAGTTGTGTTTACTAACTGATTGAGGACACATTTGTTGCCATCCTTAGAAGTCATGCCCATGAAGCCAGTTACCTAATAAGCTGTCAGCACTATGCATATAGGATAGTGACTAGAGTATAAGTTGGGATTTTGATAGGAGATGAGAAGGAATAGCGCTGCGACTTCCCAAGCTGATGATGTTTGGTATGATTTTATACGGACAAACCTGTACAATTTTTCTTCCTAGTCTTGATATGTTGCTTTATATCATGGAGATTGTACTCCCTTCTTGCTTTTTTCATTGCATGAATTTCATAACACTACTCACACCACCATAAACAATCCACCTTCCATGCTTCGTTTAAGTTATGCCATCTTTCTTGCTGCCTGTGTATTAACTAACAATTTTGAGTTGGTACATGATTAGATATTGTCTTACCATTGAATCGTATTACTTTGCAAATTGTTGGCTGCTTCTTGTTATTGTATTGCTATAATTGATTTGGTTGTAGTCACTGCTTTAAATAGCTATGGTAAGTTTCACAACTTGATATATCAATCGTGACAATTTTGAGTTTGTAGTACTTTTACCAAAAGTTATTTACAAATACTAGATAAATCAATTCTATTGTCAATCTGATATAGTCTTAGTAAATTCAGTGACCTCACACAGGTTCAATGGGAGTTTCAGTGCTCAGGTCATTTTGATAATCTGTATTTACACTTGTTAAAGGCATGTTGAAGACTTTTAGCACATGTTCAATTAAAGTGCTCAGACAAAGATAAGTTTACCAATCAACCCTGTAGAACTTAGAGATAATTTTATCGGTAAACCTTGTCTTTTACTGGGTATCCTTCTATTGTCACGCTTTCTGATTTGACACTATACTTGAAAAATGTACCCTCCTCATTTATATATTATAAATAGTTGAAGGCATAATTTGCTTAGTGTTTGGATGGCAAAGAGGGATGTTTAAGAAATCATTTAGCCATCTTCATTTATATAGTCACAAAGTGTATCTATTATAGCCCGATAAGCATATATGCTAAATAACATTAATATTCTTGCTTTCAATTTTTCTTTAAAATGAAATGCAATATTTATCAAAGGGTTTCACGCTTTAAAAAAATTAAAAACAACCTCTCATTTTTATGATAACAAATGACCCACCTGTAACCATTTGCATAGCTACCAACCTCGCCTACATTTCCTCGGGTATGTTTTCCTCTCCTTTTCCCCACACTTTCTCTTTTCCTGTTCCTCACCCTAAATCATTACCCTCTGTTCAACAATTGAATCCTGCTTGAAGTGAAGTCTATACCCCGACCCCTTGTTAAATTATCACATTGCTAACTTGTGTGTTTTCAGTCCAACCATTGTCATTGGTTATCCGATACCATCTCCAGTCTTCAGTGTTGTGCTGGATATGGAAGGATTTAATGTTATATCACCATCGACTCTAATCTGTTGGTCGGAATTACTGTTTGTCCACTGACAACCTGTGCACAGTACAAGGCTTTCTGCCAAAATCTTTCTGTGTTTGAAATCTGTTATATTGATTTCTCATTTTATCGCTCTACTATCCCCTCTCTCTCTCTCTTTCTGATGTACTTGTTCATGCTCCTAATGCCCCTTCAGATTATGTCAGTTCTTAATAGGAATTCCTTTATCAGTGACTGTTTCCACAGTTCAGTTTCCTTCTGTCAAATGCATGTGTCCTTTTGGTTTAAGAGTTGTGTCAGCTATGCCAGTTGGTATACAGTGTCCCTGCTATCACGTCCCCTTCATGACAAGATGTGTTGTTGTAGGCTTGCATTGTTCATTTGACGAATGGACCTGGCAATGTCCTGGTTTACGTGCAGTGTTATTGTGGCCTATTTTCCCCCATGTCCCCTCCTATCCCTCTCCCCAATCCGCACTAGGTGTGGGAGCAAGTCAAGGCCCAAAACCCTGACCTCAAACTATGGGAAATTGGAAAGATCATTGGCCAGATGTGGCGGGACCTCTCCGACGGGGACAAGCAAGAATTTCAGGATGAATACGAAGTGGAAAAGGTGAGCTCACATAATATCTCCATTCTCTCTCTCTAAAATTAGATTGTGTATTAATGTAATGTAAGGACTACCAGATCAAATCCACAAGTACAGATATGTCTGCATATATATATATATATTGCATTCGTTGAAAAAAATGACCTGACTGATAATTATAAAAGGTGGAACTTAATGCAAATGTTGATTTTACTTGGACTTTTAGAAATTAGCATCAGTAAACAAGCGATAAGACTTATTGATGTGAATGAAATTATAAATTTTCTTTCAACTCTCCCAGGCCCAATACACAGAGACATTGAAAGCCTATCATAACTCTCCTGCCTATCAAGCCTGGGTGGCTGCTAAAGGTAAAGTTTGTGTGGAAGACTTTGAATGTATTTAGCTGTTTCTTGACAGTGACAGTACGTAAAAAGTTCAATTTATCGAATAAGATCGTTTCTGGCATAATTGTTACTGTCATTGTATCGTGGATGTCACTGGCGGGTTCTACTTTTATTTCTTACCTCTGTAATATCTACTGTTTGTCTTACTTCTCCCCCAGCACGTATGACCTAAAAATGTGTTCTTTTTTCCTGTAGAAGTAACCAATTTGATTTAATCTGTGAAAGGAGGCCCAATTGACCATGTCTTTTTCTCGTGTTTGTTTCCTCCCTGTTAGCGGAGAGAGAGGCAGTCGATGACGATGAGCCAGTCACCCGGCCCGAACGCCCCCCGCCGGCGGCGCACAAGACTGTTAGTAAAGTTGGTCCCTTTCTTCTTATTCTCATCATCCTCATCATCATCACCACCCCGATCTCCCCACACCCTTGTCTTGTTTACCTCATACCCAATAAACTTTATTTATTTGCTTTGCTTAGGTTTTTTTGCTTGGCTTTGCTTTGCTCACCCGTTTGGTTGAAGCCTCAGGCATTTTAATTTATTTTTGATAATCGTCACTTACAATTGTCATAGAGTAGAACTCACATGGATGAGGAGGTAGTTCCATTTATTGTATATTATTTACTTCAAAGTTATTCTGGTAACTTTATTATCCTTATGCTTAGCATCATTATCATAACAAGTGTATTCATACAGTGAAAGGACCAATGAGTTTGTTCTAAAGTTAGTGATACTGTTACATTATTGTGTTTAGTTCACAATAAATGAATGGGACAGTAATTTGGTATTGTAATTGATGTTGTGACTTCTGATTTAAAATGATCTCAACAGATTATTTTTCTCTTCTCGAAATTTACAATTGATTTAATCATCTCTTTGTTATTTTAGAGTGCCAAAGAGTCTAGCAGAATAAACATTATGCCTGCTGAAGATGATGAGGGTAAGTTGCTTTTACTCATTTCTGTATAGAGATAGGGTACATATGTCAGGAAAACTGATTTCCAACACAGTGATTGCCATCCGGGAGATCCACCATAGTCTGAACCCGAGCTGATGCGCCCAAGTTTTTAGGATTCGACTTGCATCAAAGTGGTTTTATGCCCAATTGGAGAAGCCAATACAAACAGGTGTTGTCGGTTCACAATAACCTGCACTAAAACGCATTTAAATTTTGGGGATCTTAGAACAGTTCCTCTCATTGTTAAGATAACAAGGGGTGGAAAACTTTGGTGGCTTGAAATTTGCTTGATCACTCTTGAATTAAGTCTTACACGCACCTGGAGAAAATATTCAAAAGTTATTAATATATATATATAAATTATGATTGGTAGATCTACACTTTTCTCTATTTGTACAGCTTATGCAAGCAAGCCTTGAAAAAAGTTAAAACTTGAGTAATCTTCAAATTAGTTAAAGCTTTTTTGTTTCTTTTTTTCAGAGCTAGATGATTCATTCGCAGCGAAGCACATTGCCCAGGCTCGTTATCTACGCAATCACCGCCTAATCAATGAGATCTTCAGCGATGCAGTGGTTCCAGACGTGCGCAGTGTTGTCACAGAGCAGCGTATGACTGTCTTGAAGAGACAGGTTCAATCCCTCACCATGCACCAGGTGGGTAGTAATATAAAATGGTGCCTTTAGTCATTCATTTAGCATAGCTGCCAACCGTTCCGTATAATACGGAACCGTTCCGTAGTTGGCTGCCTCAGTCAGTAAGTCCGTATTTGTCTTTGAAAATCCGTATTTGTCATTTTCCGGATCACTTTTGTCGATTTTGTGATAAGTTTGGGTTCCCGCGCGTCGGGTTTTATAGAACCGGTCGTAGTGTCACTCGGGCTAATGCGAGAAAAGCAAGGTTCCCGATCTTAGCACTGGTATCGATATGCAGTTTTCGTTGTTATTTTACTATGATAATAGCGTAATCGGATGCATAGTTATATATCGGAATGAAAAGTTAGTATTATTATCGCACTTTCGCTTTCAAACTTCCGGCAGACGCTTACACTATTAGATTTACGATCGATTCGAATGATTTTTGTACGTTTTTCGGTATTTGTTTTTCAATTTCGACCCGGTTTGTCTTTGATCTCCATTTTCAGGCGTCACTGCATGCTTATTCGGCCATCTTTTATTGCGATTTAACTTAAAACACTCAACTAGATCGCTTGGAAGGGTGTTTTAGACGAACTTAACGCCATTTTTGTCGGACATGTGCAGTCACATTGTTGATATAATGCAACCCTTTCGGTTTCCAATCGATTCGAGTGAATTTTGTTTGGTTTTGGTCATTTTTTCCCATTTTAGACCCGATTTGCCGTCGATCTCGGGTTTCGGGCGTCATTTCATACTAATTTGGTCATCTATTATCGCGATTTTACTTTAAAATACTCTGAATCGGCGAATTGTCTTGATTTTATGCACACGTCTAATGTACCTATAGTCTTAGTCTAGACCTACAGATCGATTTAACATCTTTCTTAATTTCTATCTAGTCTAGATGCTAGTTTCAATGATTTAAACTATATATCTGCATTTCTAACTGACATTCCCGTAAATCACGGATGTTTTGCTATTTTAATGAAAATTATATAAGATTTCTTTACCTCGTCTTTTATCAGAGCTGCCAACTGTACGTAAAAAAACCGTATTTGTACGTTTTTCGGACGGTTGTACGTTTTTACGCGTCAAGCGTCTGATTGTACGTGTTTTGATTTGTTAATGGCCGAAGTCGGGCTGATGATAATATTATTATAAATCCGGTCATCGTATTGACGGCTGAAAAGTATTTTTAACCGGCCGGGCCGTATCGCATACAGACGGGTTCCTCTTACCATTACTATTATGTTCACTATGCACTATGCACCCACACGAGTTAGTAGACAGTGAAAGACACCAACACACTCAAGCAAACACTATCGCATGTACACACAC
>JAULCB010226469.1:0-13417 GCA_032358575.1 Dendronotus rufus
TTGCATTGCCCCCCCCCCCCCCCCCCGTTTCCCAGTTGTACACGCATCTACTGGAGTACCCGTGACGCGCGCCGGCGTTGCGTGTACACGTGTCGCATCGTGGAGATCAAACCCGACCCCAGTCTGTCCGAGGTTCGAATCCAAGACCTTCGAATCGTCCACGACGAATCGCACCCTGACTACGTCCCCCTTGACCAACTCGATTTAGCCGGGCTGGGCCTTCACAACTTGATGTCAGCGACACGAGCGACGCACCCTTTCGACCACCCACCATCATCATCGGACAGCTACAACATCATCTACAATTACGATGATGACGATGTTCTTTACATGAGCAGCGAAGACCCCATCTCCAAACCACCAAGAGCCGTGAAGCGATCCATCTCTCAAGTATCGACCTCATCCTCTACCGCCTCGCTGGAATTTGGAACGACGAACAACGGCAACGGAAATGCTGGTTTTAATTCTTCGTCGTCTCTCACAAAGCCGGTCAACCTCACAGGTCTGTCTCCCAGCACGCTGGAACTGTTGAACATCAAGGACCCGTCGAAATACATACCTCCTGTCAAACAGAGGTCTTCTGGGAAAATGGTTGCCACAGCAACAAAAACCAACACTTCCACCACTGACGAGGATCTCGGATTAATTCGGATAGCGGACCGACTAAATCGAGCCGCTTCGAGGAAACTAGGAGTGGATGGAACAATTCCTTCCAACCCGCATTTGGAAATCATGAAGCAGCAACGCAGCCGATTTCTTCCAGGTCATCTCTCTGCAGGAAATGGACGTCGCACCGCCGCTACGGTGGCAAGAAGAGCGAGCAGCGAGGAGAAGAAAAGCACGAGTGACCGTGAAAGACCGCTGAGTATTATTGCGAGAGCGAGCTCTGAATCTCCGTTTACGGGGGCTGGAAGTGGGGTGGGTGGAATGAGTTATTCTACGATTTGTACGGTACCCCGACGAGCCAGCAGCGAAGAAAAGAGTAGCACGAGTATGGTCAGTAGTGGTGGGGGAAGGACGATTATCTACGTGGGAGCTAGACGATCTGAATCCCCGTATAGAGCCCGCTCTGTGTCCCCGTATACCACGTATACTACGACGACTACAGGGGTGTCTGGGGCTGGGATGATGATGGAGTCCCGTACGGTGCAGAGTTTGTCTCGTAGTGGTGGTGGTGGCGGCAGCTCTCCTCTGTCTCCTATCGCTGTAGATATGGTGGACTTGTCCGACAACAACACCAAGAAGAAAACAACTTGTAATGCTGGAACAGAAGAAGTGAAGGAAGGGAAAGAAGATAAAAATGATGAGTTGAAGAGGGAAATGGCGTCATCATTGTCGTTAACGTCGTCAGTGACGCATCAGAGCTTGAAAATTTTACAGCAACCTATTTTGGAACTTCCCGAAGGCGAAGAGGAGGAGGAAGATAAGGAGAAGAAAAACAGTGAAGAGGAAACGACTGTGGAGGACGCCGCGAGGCGATTGGAGGAAATCGGGTCGGGTGGTTTGGTGGACGACGGAAGCGTGGGATCTACGGAAGAAATGGCGGGGTCGAGATTTGAGGTCGGGGGTCGTAGTGGTGGTGGTAGTGCTGGTTCCATCGTGTCTGGGACTGATTTGACGACGGAGAATATCCAGTCTATTCTTAACAGCGTGCCGAAGGAGCTGGTCGAAGGTCAACAGGAAGTGAAGTTGATGGTGGTGACTGTGGACACGGATGAGGATGTTTCGGAGGAAGACCTTCTTCAGATTGCCTCGACTGCGATGGAGGAGACGAAAAGTGATGACGGGGAGGATGGATTGGTGGGAGGAGGAGGAGGAGAGACGAAGGATAACGCTGGGGAGGAGGAGGAGAAGAAGGAAGAAGAAGAGGGGGAGGAGGTTGGGAATGGCAGTGATGATACGGACGGTAGTAGTGGTAGTGGTGATTGTGGTGGTGGGTCAGAGGATGTTGGGAAAGCGTCGAGTCGCGGAGGCGGTTTGGAAGACAAAACTATCGGCTGTACCGGAAGTGGTTCTGATTCTGTTATTGATAGGAAGGAAGTCGGCAAGAACGATGCTAACGATGACAATAAGAGCAGTGATGATACGACGGAGAATAAAGACACGAAGGAGGAGGAGAAGAGTGGTGGTGGAGGAGGAGGGAGGGAGGAGAATGAGGAGGACAAGAGAAAAGTCGAAGAGAGGAGAGACCTGGAGAATAGTGGTCAGGGAGTCGATGACGACGATACTCAGAAAGGGTATGAGGAGTCAACGAAGAAGGTGGAGAGAAAGGTAGAAGGAGAGATGGATGAGAAATTAGATGAAGAGGAGGAGGATGAGGAAGATAGGAAAAGGAGGAAGGATTCGCTAAAGAAGGTGGAGGAAAGCTGTACGATTGTGCTCAAAGACAGCGATGAGGAGGAGGAAGGGGAAGAAAAAGAAAAAGATAATGATCTTGAAATTCTGCCCGTAGACGTAAAGTTAAATTCGCCGTCTCCGATGAAAGAGGCGGAAACAGACGAAGACAATCCGAAGAAAAAGCTACCACCACCAACTACAACCACAACAATAGCACCACCACCACCACCATCACCACCATGTCCCAATGTCGTCATTACCTCGTTGAATGCGAATGTTTGTTGGAATAACAACAACGTTCTCGGAGACCTCAAGCTAGACTCATCTCCCTTATCCTCTACTATGCTAAAACAACCGTCCAGCGAAAATATCCTCAAAGACCTCAAGCTAGACTCGACTTCTTCTACCCCTGCGCTAAAACAAACAGAGTCTTTGAGTGCCAGTGTCGATGAAAGAAACAACGTTCTGGACACGGCAGCCGAGAAGGGGAGGAAGACGGAGAGTAGTAGTAGTAGTATCCCCAGTTACGTCGTTTCCACGGGAGTTATCTCCCCTGACACAGATCAACCCGAGCGTTGCAGCCTTCAGCCGTCGTCATCTTCGTCGTTAGCAACAGTGGCACCAATGAAATCGCCCGTTGACAGCATTAGTAGTAGTAGTAGCAATAACATTGAAACAGAAGAACAAGTGGGTGAGACTGAAACAGCAATAGAACATGTGGATGATAAGAAATTAGAACATGTGGAAAATACAGAAGTAGAAATTGTGGAAAGTACAAAAACAGTAGAACATCTGAAAAATACAGAAGTAGAACTTGTGGAAAATACGGAAACAGCAAAAAATGTGGAAGTTACTGAAGTAACAGAACATGTGGAAAATACGGAACTAGAACAAAATGAAAGCTGTTCCATTGTCACCTCGAAGGATAGGGAAGGAGGAGGAAGAAGCGTGATGAACGATGATTGTCCAATGACGAAGACGAAATCTGACAACGACAGTGTAGACAGAACTAGTGAGCGAGGCAGGGATTGTTTTGTCGGTGATGGTGGTGGTGGTGATCTTGATGAAGAGATGGTGTTATTGGGAGAGGAGAGAAAAGGAGGTAAAAGTGAAAGTAAACCTGTGCTGCCTCCACAAGATACCGAAGCTCGGAAGGAGAATAAGAGAAAGACCGACGGAGGCTCCGATTCTTCCTCGTCTTCCTCTTCCTGTTCTTCTAGGAGGAGTAGTGGTTGCCACGGTGATGGAGGAGTTGCCAGAGGCGGGAGTAAGGCTAGAAACAATCTGGCAGGTTCGGATTCGTCGTTGATGATGCGGAGAAAGGAGTATCCACTGAGACGGCGCAGTTCGAACCTCAACAAAATGTCGTCTTCCGAAAGCTGCGAGGACAAAGAGAAAGACGCGATGGACAAAGAGAAAGACACGATTGATAAAGACAAGGATTCGATTGATAAAGAGGCAGTTGTTGTGCTTGATGCCGATGAATTTGATGCGAAGAGGAGCAAGAGGAGGGTCGCAAAAGTGAAAGGCATCGATGATGATGGTGATAATGATAATAACGAGGTTAAAGAGAAATTTTACCCAGAGGAGGAGAGGGATGATAAGGAAGATGTGAAGGTAGATGAAGGAGAAGACAAGAGGAGGAGGGGGGAGGGTTGTGATGAGACAGATCACAAAGAGGACAGGGAGAAGGAGACTGATTGTAGAAAGGATGATGATGTGAAGAAGAAGAAGTCTTTATCACTGCAAGATTTGAAGAGTTCAGTCGAGGATACGACGACGAAGATGAAGGATGCTGAACAACGTGAAGGGGATTGTGGGAATGGAAAGAATAAACTGGAAGAGAAAGAAGGTAGGAGTGGTGGAGTGAAGACTGAAAATGAAAGGACGGAAGGAGGAGGAAGAAGAAAAGAAGAAGAAGAAGAAGCAATTGTTTGTCCGAGGGAGGAGGAGAAGTGTTTGAAAGAAGAAGAGGAGGAGGAGGGTTTAGATGGAAAGAAAATGACGACAGCAGAGAAGGAGGGGGATGAAGGGGACAACATGGAAATCAAAGCGGAAGAAGAAATCAGTTTGACTCCGATCGTTGGCAATACAGGGCTGTATAAATGTCGAATGTGCCGACGGGTGTACAGAACAAAGGAAAGCTTCGAGATGCACGTCAATATCTGCGACTTTGAAATCAGCACCAGTGACGAAGAGGAAACGCCAACTCCTAGAGAAACGAGAAGCGCTCGGGTCCGAAAATCAGAAAAGACTGTTTCGGATGTCGGTAGTGACGACACTAAAATCAAATTAGACTCCATTCCCACTGCTGCTGTGCCGAGCTGTTTGGAGGCGAGAATCAGCCACAGTTCCTCGGAGGCGTCTTCCTCGGTCAGTGTCAACGAACCGCTGAGCATCATCATCACCGACGACTTCAAAGACGCGGCAGACGCTTCAGATTTCTCACCCGCGTCCAATCGCAACAATCTCTCGGACGACGCAGGGAGCGGCAACAGCAGTTTGCACAGCCAGGACTCGAAGCGATCGCTGCGCAGAAGCACGCTGACGCAGCGCAACGTCGCACCGGCGCACTTGGCCAAAGTCCGACTCCATCGGGATTCGGGATCCAAGTCGGGATCCAACATGTCGCCAGACGGCTACTCCACCTCGTCCACCGCTCCCTCCCCGCGCTCCCTCTTTTTTTCCTCCTCTTACGTCTGCGGAGGGGGTGGGAGTAGTGGGAATAATAAACCAGAAGAGGAAAAAACCTCCCCGAAGGAAACGATGCTGGAAGCCGTAGGATTAGTCAGTCGAAGATCTCTGGACACACCGCTTTCTCCGGATGCGGATATCGTCGGCAGCAATCCCTTCAAGCTCCAGCCACGCGTTTCCCCGACGGCCGCCCCACGACGAGAAAAAATGCGAAGCAGCCCCGCTCAAGCCACGACTCCGGGGGGCAAGAAAATGGCGACGAGTATCATGTTTGGAGGGATGAAGACGTCGATAATGACGAGCGGTGGAGGAGGAAGAGATGGTACGACGTCCTCGAAAGGGGTTCGAATCTCGATCCCGTCCCCGCTACAGGAAATCACGATGGACTCATGCTCGTTAAAACGGAAACGGCAGAAACGGATTTGGTGGGTTGAGGAAACGGAGGAGAGCTCCGAAGACGAGACGAAAGAGAAGAAAGAAGGAAATGAAGAGGAGAAAGAGGAAGTCGTAGATGATGATGATGACGAGAGGAGCGGAGACGCAAAAGCGAAAGGCGTCGCAGGTAGGACGCGTCATTCTAGACATAGTCTGAGATCAGTGGGAGAGAGTGGTAGTCTTCGGTCTACCACTGCACTAGCGGAAGAAATGAAGTCACCAAAGATTGATTTATCAGCAGCAGCCCTGCGACAAGCACAAGAATCCGGGAGAGGAGGGAGTGGAGGCTCTAGTAAGAGTGGTCAGTCGCCTGGACTGAGGTCAAGCGCTAGATTGTCCGGATGTAAAGTGTCGGGCAGAGGTGATAATAATGATGATGATGGTTATGGTGGTGGTGAGAAAAACGAGAATGAAGAGCAGAGGAAGGAGGGGGAGGAGGAGGAAGTTGTTGTGAGTGGAGGAAGGCGAAGGAGTACAGATGCCAGACTCCGATCACATCAACAACAGCAGCAGCAACAACCGCAGTCTAGAATGGAGAAGGATGATGATGATGTGGGTGGAAGTAGTGGTAGGAAGAAAAAGGAGAAGATGAAGAAGAAAGGACCGAACGTGAAGCATGATGATAATGATGATGAAGGAGGGGATAATGATGATGAAGTTGTTTGCCTTCGTGATAAGGAGGATGAGGAGAAACCACCTAAAGAGGAACTAGTGGAGACAGGGAGTGGTGGGGATGAGGATGAAGCGAATAAGAAGACAGAGGAAGATGTTTCTGGTTCTGATGGAGTGATGGAGAAGGAGGAGATTTCCCAGAGTTCTCTGAAGGAAGTGGACCACCGTCGTTGTGATGATGAAGAAGAGGAAGATGATAATAATGATGAAGAGGAGGCAAAGGAGGAGGAGGAGGATGGTGGTTTGAATGAAAAGTGTTGCTCTGGGGAAGATGAAGTAGACGCAGCCAATGGTGCCGATTCTGAAACCAGCACAGCGATGACGTCATCCGATTGTCAGAAAGAGGCTGAAGAAGAAGAAGACGGACACGATGCCAACGGTACCACGATTGGTGGCCATCAACAGGAAGTGGAAGAGGTTATCTCCCCCTTACGTCGGAGTCGAAGATCTTCCAACCGAAGCGCAAAGTTGAACGAGTATCTGGCCGAGTTGAAGAGAGGAGAGAGCGACGATGAAGATGACGACGAAGATGATGATGGTGGTAATGATGATAACCTCGACAACTGTGAGAAGATAATGGAGAAAGAACAGCAGGGCAAGGAAGGAGTAGAAGAAGGGGAGGAGAGAGTTGTGGTGACGACTACTAAAGGGAGAAGAGGGAGGGGGGGTAGGAGAGGTAGACAGCAAATGCAACCTCCCCTCTCTCGTAGCAGTAGTCGAGGAGGGGGTGCGGAGAAAGAGGAGGATGGGGTGGGGGAGAGGAAAACTGGCAAACTAGCGAAAACGGATGCCAGTGCGAGTAGCCGTGAGGTGGTAAGGGAAAGTAGCGAGACGCCTGGATCAGAAGGAGTAGGAGTTGTGGTGGAGGGGAGGAAGGAAGAAGAAGGAGGAGGGAGAGGAGTTTGTGGTGGATCAGAGAGAGTTCCGACTTTTGACTGGACGAACGTTGTCAAGAAGGTCAGTAGTAGCGGTGGTGGTGGTGGGAAACAGGGGAAAGAGATAGGTCAAGGTCATCAGAGTCAAAGCGACGTCATTGATTTGACTTGCGACGACGATGACGAGATGAAGGAGGTGGTTGGGAATGATGGTGGTGCTGGTAGTGGTGGTGCGACAACCAAGGACAAACAACAACCGTCCTTTGTGTCCACCATCAAGGTCAGTAACTCCAACCTACAGACAGTGCTGCCGAAACACGTCACAGAGGCCATGAAGTGCAAGGGGCAAAAACTCCGCATCATCGTACGATCTCCCAACGTGGAGGCGGCCCAGAGGATTGGAGAGCTCCTCCGCAAAACGGCCATCGACTTCAACCCGGACAATCGGGACGTTTCCGTGACGACGACCGACTCTAGGGAGCAACAACGAGGGGAGGAAGACGTAGACAAGTTTACAACCACGAGGCAACAACAGCTCCTCACGGAAAACGAAGGAGAAGGTGCAGGACAAGATGCCACAGTCAATCAAGCGTCGAAACCAAGCGAGGAGAGTTCCACCCCTGCCCAACAACTGTCGAGATCGGCCAGTCCTGATTCTATGTCGGCCGCTTACGATATCCAAAGCGACGATTTCAGTTCGGAGACGTCCAACGATGGTTATGACTCCGCTCCTCCTACCAAACCTTCGCAGCCATCACTACTATCGCTGATGTCTTCTGGGAAGGGGGAAGGCGAGGAAACGGCGGCGAGTAGATTGGAGAGCTACAACAAGGGCAATAATATGAAAGTAGGGGAGAGAACTGTCGAGGCCGACGATGATAGTAGTGATGACGTTAGGATAGTCAAAGCCGTCGGTCTCCGCAATACTACTAGTGGAAACAATTCCTTTTCGTCGCAGGAAGTGAGTAATAATAATAACAATAACTCTCGGAGAGCGATGACGAGTGGAGCCACTTCTCTCCTGACTCCTGCAGTATACCCGTTCACCTCCATGGGTGTATCTATCGCCCCACAAACTCAGCCACACAACACGCGACAACCACCACCACCACCGTTTGTCAGACAAGTTGTTTCGTCGTCCTTTTCTTCACCCATTTCCACCATCAGCTACCAGCCCAAACCGACCAATCGAATACCCCCGGTACCAGCGCCGCAATCGTTTGTCGTGACGACAGTCAATCCGGGCCGTTATTTCCTTCGCCCGACAACCACCCCCCACCCCACTCAAAACTCGGACCAATTCGCTTCCCCCCATCAACAGCTCGCGCCGTCAAACATCGTCATTGGCAACAACAACCATCAAGTTCAAGGTCATCACCTAGGCAACCCGACCTTGCTTCCCTCACCGCAGGGTACTGGAGCCATGATGATGACGCCTCAACAAGTCAACCAAGCGACAGCAGCAGCATCCCAGCAACATCAACATCATCATCATCATCATCACCATCTTTCCTTACAACAACAACAGACGTCCCCTCAAACCCAAACACCCACCGGAGTCATCTACCACCAACACCACACCAGCCCACCACGCCTGTTCCTGCAGGGCGGAGCAGGAATTGCCCAGCCACTGCAGACGGCTTTATCTCCACCGCAAGCCGCGGTTAATGCAGCCACCTCTGCATTTCACCACGGTGGATTTCCGACAGGCATCCCGCAAGGAACGTCTCTCCTGTCCGCTGGAGGAGGTGTTGGGAATCAACCCCTTCCACCCCCCACCGCCATGTCCTTCTTGACGATGGGTAACCCAGCGTTGACCTTGACCCCTCAACTCAAGCTCCAGACGCTCGGTCCCGCAGGATCGATGCTCGCTGCGGCAGGAGGCGGCATTGGGTTGTCTCCCTTGCTTCAGCCGTCCGGTCTGAACGTCAACATGAACACCATGAACCCGACCCCCCAACCTATCATGCTGACCTCGCAGAATCTCATAGGGGGCGCCGCTGGTGGTGGTGTCGGAGTCGTGGGACAACCGAGCGTATATCTTCCCAGCATGCTTCAACCGCCGCAACCGATACAACCGCGACCTTCACCTCAAATATTGCAGTCGTTGCAGATTCCGCATCTGGGTCAGCCTAACCTTTCACCCACGCTGCAGACGTTGAGTATGTCACCCACGAAACAGCTCAACCAGCTGATTCAACAACAGCAACATCAGCAGGCTGTTAATGTCAATTTCAGCTCCACCTCCCCGCAAAAACCTCATTGGACTAACAGAAGTATCATCGCTGCTTCGTCGAGTCAATCTCAGACCAGCAGCCATTTCCAACAGCTCACAGCGGCTGCTATGTCAATGTCTATGTCCTCCATGCTCGACACTCTCTCCACAACCTCATTCTCTTCTGCACCTCAACAGCAGTTACTTCAGCAGCAGCAGCAGCAGCAACTACAACAACTACAACAGCAATACCACCAAGTAGCTCAGCAAAACCAGCTCCTCCAAGTAGCCACTCAATCATCGGCATCGCCAATATCATCGTCTTCGTGGTCACAGTTATCTCCGAGAACTCTGAACACCACAAACCGACAACCACCACAACCACAACAGACAGCACCATCGTTTCATCGAGACAGACCAACAACAGCAACCACCACCACAACCACCCACACCGCTTCTTCTTCTACCACCACAACTGACCCGAACTCTCAAGAACAGCAGCCTCAAGTGAACTACATGGGGAGTTTCGAACTCAACTCCTCCACGCTGCAGTCGCTGTTCCAAGCCACCTCAGCCGTTGACCAGCAGCAATCGCAGTCCATTATGGAGTTGGTCAAGACAGCACTGGTCAACCGGTCAAACCCCACGCCGGGCGTCCAGATAAAGCCGGTCATTACGGACACGCCCCACGGTCCGAAGAAAGTGTTGCGGGTGTACATCGACGAGGAATACCTCACACCTACCACAAAGACTTCCACATCAACATCCTCATCATCGTCCCTGGGAGGAGGACGAGGACAGCAGACCAATACTTCCAACAAGGAACTCTCTTCGTCTTCTTCGTCATCAGCGGGATTGGCAGCTCTTATGGCCGGGGATAACTTTACGAGTTTGAATAGTTTGGACAAAAGCAGGAGTAGTAATAACGGAGGTAATACTAATAGTGGTAGTGGTAATAATAATGGTGCTGGTGGTAGTAGTGGTGACCAAACCGGTTCACTGTCCAGAGACAATGCATCATCAGCGTCGGTTTCGGCGGCGATGATGTACCAGAAAGGCCTTTCCCACGGACGCAACGCCATCGTGGAAGGCGCCCAAATGAGACGGCCGCTCAAACTGGTCCACAACTCTCAAGCCCAGAAGAGGAAACAGGCGAGTAGCGAGCTAGCAATGTCGTCGTCTGGGAACCAAGCAGGGAACTTCTCTTTAGCCAAGCGGCCGCACCTCGGCACGGCTCCTGCACCGTCTTTTGGCAGATTCGAAGGCCCACACTCTTGGCAACAACAGATGCAGCAGACGACGAGCACCCAGCCTCCGAAGGGAAGCCTGTCCGACATGTTAGCCCTGCTAAACCCAGCCCCTCGTTTCCCTCCCTACGTCTCGCCGGCATCTCAAGCAACGATACCACCGTCATCATCATCATCATCATTGTTATTATCATCATCCTACAACAACAGCAGCAACATTCTTCCCCTGATACCGACAACAGCCTTGGAGGTACTCAACGATCAGCATCATCATCAGCACCATCCTGCGTCATCTTCCCTACAACAACTACAACAGCTACAACAACACCACCAGCAGCAACAGCAACAGGCTCAATCCTCGTCAGAGCATCGGCGTCTGCAACCGAGCTCCGGGCTGATAGGATCCCCCCACAAACGTGCCAGCTTCCCCAAACACTTTTATCGACGAGGGGGAGGAGGAGTGGGAGGGGATAAGGAGGAACTGTCTTCGTTGTCATCCTCGACACAGACTCAGACACAGCAACGGAAAAAGCAGTATTTGAAGCGAAAGAGTCTGGAGTTTGCCGACAACAAAAGCAAAAGCAATAATAATAGTGGTGGTGGCGGTGGAGGAAGGGTAGTCGCCAAAACTGACCTAGATAATAAAGAGGACAAGAGACGGAAGAAGGTGAAAGTGAAAGGCCCCGCCAAGCCGAGACTGGTGAAACACAATTTGAAGAAAGGTAAGAAGAGAAGACGAGACAGAATGTTTTGTGATTTTTTGAAATATTTTTTAAAAATTAATTTCCTGTTTATTTGTTGGTTTTTATTTGTTTAGAGCTACCTAACGACTAGAGGTTTTTGTTTTTTTCTTCTAATGTAGACATAACAATAACAGTGAATTGTATGATATAAAGTCCAGTTTACATGTAATTAACGTAATTTAATCCTTTTTTTAAAGAATACGATAGCATTTTTATTATTTGAACAGTATATCTAGATAATAATATAATGTTTTGTTTCGTTATTCATCTTTCTGTCTATCTGGGTGTCAGAAATGTTTGTTGTTGTTGATTTGCCATCGTTTATTCCACATACTAACACTTTGTAGAATGACGCCGTAATAATTAATGCCCGTCTGTCTGTCTGTCTATCTGTCCATCCGTGTGTGTGTTAGGATCTACCGGAGGTGCCCACCCGTTGTTCCTCCACAAGAAAACCGACAGCAGTCTGCCCGTACCCTCGCTGGAAGAAGAGGTGGTGGCCACGCCCCTCGAACTTGACCATCATGGCAAGGGGGACACCTGTCGAGGCATCGGTGGTGGCGCCGGTAGTGGTGGTGGAGGTGACCCCAACCACAAGGCCAGGAGTCTGCGTCCCGGCAGTGAGAACTGCCTCAAGTTTGAAATCACCAGCGACGACGGCTTCTCTTGTCAAGGGGACACCATGGAAGGTACGTACCCCTCACTGAGCACTGACTAGAGTTTTGGTTGAAGCATCCTGCCTGTCACAGGACTATTTACCTCCATTTTTACACCCACCCGAGTAAATAGCAACGAATTTCTTTCAGATTTTGACAGTGTATTTAACACAGGCCTGTCAATCTTCAGCGAATAATTGTCTGATTTCAGACCTTTTTTTTTACTATCCAAGTGGACTGAAAAGCCATTAGTATTAGTATTAGTTTTTGTTTCTACATTGCTATTTTCATTATGATTTGAATTATGTCTCAGACTTTTGTTTTTTTGTTTTGCCATTTACACCCCAGCAGTATTTTTTTGTATGTACTAAGTTACTATTTATTTAATCCGCGGCGGATGATGTGATATTTTGACTTGCCATTCATTTACACTTTTCACCCCTGAACTTGAATGGTAACGGGATGTTGTTGTTTTCCTACTGGGTGTTTTCTGTTCGGTGTGTCGTTCAAATGTATGTAAATGGAATAATGAATGCAGTAGGAGGCTAAATATTATCTAACTGGACTTGTATGAATGGACTTGTTGTATATTATTATGTGGATTGTATCTGGATGTATACCATAATGTGAAAAAGTCTAAGAAATATATAACAGAGAGCTGTACTGATGAGGAGTAAACTCCGAAACAGGGCCTGTCCACAGATTCTATTATAATAAAAATACAATTTTTTAATGTTTTAATGTTTTTGTCATTGCCAGACGCGTGGAACCAGGTGGTGGAGAAGGTCAAGGACGTGAGGGCCGCTGCCCGTATGAAGCAGCTGTCGTACGCGGGCATCGCGGGGCGTACGATGTACGGGCTGGACCACGATTCGGTGGTCTACCTGCTGGAACAACTGTACGGGGCGGTCCACTGCCACCACAACTACAAGTTCAGGTTCCACCGCTACAACCTCGACCTCGCTGATCAGGTACGACTGCTATTAGTATACTACGGTACTGGGTTATAGTTTCCACGCCTGTCAATCTTCAGCCAATTGGCTGATTTCAGACTTTTTTTACTATCCAAGTAGACTGAAAAGTTTTAGTTTCTACATTGATATTTTCATCGGCATGTGAAATGTTTTAGCTTATCTTTTTATTTGTAGTTAGATTAGTAGTGGTATTGTCATTGACGATATTTTTTGTTTATTTTAAATTTAATATTAATGCTATTATTTTTCCCTCCCTTATTTCTGTCTCGGCTACAGGAAGTTCCTCTGAACCCCTCAGGCGCCGCCAGGACGGAAGTCTTCGCCAACCGTAAACCGTTTGACATGTTCAACTTCCTGAAGTCTGTGTATCGCATCCGTCCCGGTGATGAGGAGAGAGAGAAGGAGGAAGAGATGGAGCTCAAGTCGGCTAGGTACTATTTCATTATCACTCTCACCACCCTTTACATTTTGATTTTGTTTCCATCTCTCTATCTCTGTCTTTCTCTCTCTCTCTCTCTCTCTCTCTCTCTCTCTCTCTCTCTCTCTCTCTCTCTCTCTCTCTCTCTCTC
>JAULCB010226580.1:0-13416 GCA_032358575.1 Dendronotus rufus
GTAATTTGTTCCAAAAGTCTGGTCCAATGTATGAAATCGACCTACATCCAACAAATTTATAGTTTCTCTTTGGTCTGCCAAGAATATTTGAGTCACTTGTTGTTGGTATTACTAATGAATATAATATCATAGTCTCTTTGGTATGACTTCAACTCAAACTTACTGCAGCTAGTACTGACTTTAAATCAAACTTACCGTAGCTATCACTGACTTTAGAATAGTACTTACTCCAACCTATATAAATTCAAGTTGAAATTAATTGTACTAACCGTAACAAGAACTTTAGGAGGCAGAAGACTTGCTCCAGACTTTTATGGTGCACCAGTGATGTCAGGTAATCAGTGACCATGGCCATATCCTCCTCTTGGGGTTCTAGATAAGTAATGAATGATTCAACACAAGGACATTCTATTAATACGTACTATGACTACGATATAATGCTTACACAGACAATCACAGTGACAATACAAGTCAAACAATGATAATAATAATAATAATAATAATAATAATAATATAATCAAAATGATTGATTGATGATAATATGAAAACTATGAAAATAGCAAGAATACTAAAACATTATCAATACCATCTGCTGCTTGTTTCATAAGGTGGTAGGAATTTGTCCAAAGTTTCAAGCAAAACTCTAAACTTATTATGCCATTTTTAAACATGGTTGTGAATAGAAATATGGAACAGACCGAGAAGATGTGAATATAAGCCAAGGCTGTGACTTCTTAGGAGGGGCTATGATGTAGATTCAGTTGATTTCTTTCATGCAACATTGTGAAGAATTAATTGGTGAACATAAAAACAAGGTTGAAAATAACATTATGATAATAAGACAATGTTTTAGCATCGTCACTCTATCTAGAAATTTTAAAAATCCCAAAATGTCTGTCCACTACTATTGGGATACACTGTACTTTCAACAAAACAAGCAAAACTAAATCGTACCTGGACAAGAGTTGATCCACTCCTTGAAGAGTCCTCTCACATCTGTCATGTTGTAAGCCCCACAAAACGTGACTTTGTCCACATTCAAATTCAACAAATTGCTGGTGGTGGTGGTATCTGTGTTGATTTGGTCTGAGCAGGGGGTTTTGGTTAGCAAGGCGAAATGGATACATTAAAGCATTGATGGAATTTATAAACGATAACATTTGAATAGATGAAATGGATAAAGGATATCATTTAAATTAATGGAATGTATAAAGGATAGCCTTTAAATAGAATAGAATAAATGAATAAATGAGTGTAAGCTTAAAACGTTAAACAGTCAGTGATAACAATGTAGTAGTAGTAGTAGTAGTAGTAGTAGTAGAAATTATTTTTTAAAAACTCCATGTTGACAAAATACTAACCTTGAACTTGATCGTTGACAGTGTCTCTAGAGGTGCTGTCTTCATCATCCACCCACACGACGTCATCTACAAATGGACTTTGGTCTGACACTTTCTCAGTAGTCTTTTCGTTGGTACTTGCTGAACTAATATTGGCTCTTGGTCGTATTTTGTTTAGGTCTGTTGTGTGAGGTTTTGGTCCATTACGTTTCTGCTTTTATTTGATGTAAAATAAAAGATACATAATACATAACATTTGGATAGTATTGTATTACTATTTTCTAATGTCATCATTGGTTTTACTCTAAAGGGGAAAAGTTCTGATGACTTGAAAATGTTTCTATTAATTAACCAGGTTATGTAGGTATATGATAACATGTCTCTGTAATATGAAGTATTGTAACCAAATGACAAATTTCCTTAATGAACAATAAAGAATCATTAATATTATCGGTAGTTGGAGGTCGTCATTGAAATGGAACAGGACATCCTCCTACTACTACTACTACTATTATCATTATTATTATTATCATCAAATTGAATTAATATTACATCAGGGGTGTAAGGCAAATCAAACAATAATCTGAACCATTTCACATCCTGATGAAAATAGTAAAGTGGAAACAAAAACTGATTTTAATGGCTTTTCAGTTTTTCAGTCCACTTGGATAGTAAACAAATCTGAAAGATCTAGGTACACCCCTATTAGATACGTTTGATGAAAAAGCCATATTGTTTTGCAATTTAGATCCACACACCAACTTACTTTATTGCTGGAGCGTTTTCCATTCTTACTTCCCACAGGCCGACCTCTTCCTTTCTTTTTCAACGGTTTTTCCTTGGCCGGTGATCTCAACATTGCTAGTGCTGTCCCCTAGAGAGAAAAAAATGGTTGCTCTTTATAATCTTCACAAGAGTTTTACATTTAAAATGTATGAATATCAATGTTAAAAATAATTGAAAATACTACATACAACATCCTTAAAGACATTGGCTCCTAAAGTTAGTCCCATTTTTGTTGCGCTTTAATGACTGCTTTCATTGTCGTTATCTTAATTTGTTACATGCTCTACTGCAAGCAACCACTTCTTTTTTATTTTTCAACCAAATGTATATTGAAACAATAATTCTAATTTGACCAGTTGGTCTAAATAAATAAACTTGAAACTTGAATGATTTTTGGACAGCTTGTACAAAATCTATATAATATATGTGTTACTATAGATTAAAATCGTTAAAACAATTTTAAGCACATTTTAAAAGTTATTATCTCCCAAAGTAAGTCTTGCTTTTTTGTGTGCCCTGCCCGATATATTCTAAAAATAAATGAACTCCCCCCCACCTTAATTGGACTAGAGGGTTTGTGTGTCTGGTCCTGTCTGGCGTAGGCTATTTCCAGCTCTTTCTGCAGACTCCTCGGCAGGGCATGGAAACAAGACATGTCCAGCTGGGAAAGGAAGAGGCAGGAAAACATCAGAAGTAGAAAATTAATATCTATGTCGTATAATTCATACATCTGGGCAACATTAATAAACGATATCAATGAAATGAAAACAACAGCAGCTGGGTATGAAACATCTGATGATACAATACAATGATTGCCAATCAAATACAGACAGAAATGGTAATTGTCCACTGGCAAAACAAACAAAGCCGTTGAGGCATCTCTTTCTCTGTACTGAGGAGACTGGGAATGCCTCAACCAACTAATCAACTATCTAGCATTTTATATCAAATTCCGTAATTAGTACAATAAATGCCATACTAAATCAGAAAACATATAATCAATTAGTATTTCAAACATTGCCTTTATCAACAAGAGTGCCTCCTCTGTTATTACTGTTTTCTAACTAATATATCATATTGCATGATCAAATAACATAAAATTATTCCGTTAATCCGAAAAAAAGTTTGTCCAAGACATTTGTGATTTCTTTGTATTAGAATGTGTATTATATACAAATCTATCGAATATCAATCTACCTGAGATGCCGATGGTAAACCTTCTTCCACCTTCCTGTCACTGTGATTCTCTTGTCCTGCTGTTAATGGCATCCCATTCTCTATTATTACTCCATCAGAGAATTGCTGTGCATCCGCTAGCTCTAACACTGGTGATGGCTGGGCCTTGCCAATAGTAGGGGCTCTGCTTGAACTCGAACCCAACGCCATATTCTTCTTCTGCTTCTTGTGCCGCTCTATTCCACCTCGAAGTTCCTCCGCAATGTCTACCGGCAACTCGTCAAGAATGTTTTCGTGGACCTTTGGAAATGGGTAGACATTTATTTCATTATGTCTTAAAACTAAAACCCTGCGGAAAGCGGAAAATATAGACTTAGAATAGCAAGCCTGTCGTAAAAAAATATTTCTGGGGGAGTCAGGCAGACAGCCCAGTATCTTAGTAGTCACAGGATCAAATCCTGGCTGGGTCTGACAAAATTTTCCTCACTCAATCCACCCAGGTGTGAAAATGGGTAACATTTCACATGTGAGCTGGGAAGTAATCTATAATAATAGACTAGCAGAGTGCTCTTCCTATCCAAGATCAAGAAGAGGCGTTTGCAACACTTTTCTGCTTCACGCTATCAAATCCTCATGGTTCCAGAGTACTGGGATACCTGGAACACGATTTGAAGCAGCTCCATTGCTGGAAATGAACATGGGTTCGATTCCCACTGGTGCCGAAAAATATTTTTCTTTCTTATTTTCATCTCTACGGCTTCGTCTTTCGGCACTGTTCACTACTTTCAGTTACAAAGCCACGTTGAATTTTATTCCTTGAATTTCTAGTGCCTGCTCCCTAGCCAATGTTTAAATTTACCATACCAATGCAATACCTGAGAAGGCGACAGAAGAAAGCTGACATCTCTCATATCTAACCCTTCAAGGGATGGATACATTGCTGGGGGGCTGCTGGGTGCTACAATTCCAACAGGGAAAGGGTTCATCCTGTCTGGAGGTCAAAGGTCAGGTATTTAAATTTTAGATGAATAGATGATTGCATTTATATTGCGCTTATTCACGATCTTCACCATGCTCTAAGCACTTTATAATGTTCAGTCTCCTCCTCTTCCTATCATCCTCTTCCTCCTCCTCCTACACTTCTCCTCCTCTTCCTATCATCCTCTTCCTCCTCCTCCTACACTTCTCCTCCTCTTCCTTCTTCTTCTCCTTCTTCTTCTCCTTCTGTTTCTACATTCCCAATGCCAGACCATTAAAAATGATTACGTTATCATCTCAACAAACTCACTCTTTCAATCACTCACCATTCGGGCGCAGTCCAGTATAGCCCTCTTCCACAATGCCCTCATTCGTTTCTCCACCTTTTTTTGGGGTTATCGTTGTGGTAGTGGTGGTGGTGGTGGCAGAATTGGTGTTGGTAACAGCGGTGGTTGAAGAGCCAGCTGATAATAATTTCTTGTTGAAGGCAAAATGAAGAATGCTTTGATGACCGTGAGTTTGTTGATCTTTATCTTCCGTACTTTCTAGTCTCTGCACTTGGATCCCAATCTAGTGTAGATGGGGCAGGAAGGAGTGTGTGTGTATGGAGGGGGAGGGAGGCATCATAAAGAAATCATAGTTTGATTATAATTATACTATCGATATCATCATTTTCCAAAACAAGTTTATCAAAGTCAATGCAATGAAGCTAAAAAAACTGAAATTTAAATCCATCAATTTTTGTAGAGTGAAATATTCAAACTACATTCTAGAACAATACAGCGTATCATTGCAGATCAATGAAATAAGACTAAATTATGATAGCAGCACATACTTTGATAGTGCTTATCCATTGGAACCCCCCCCCCCCCCCCCTTCCCAGCAGGCTTAGTAAGTAAAACGTTCTGTGTGTTGCCTATTGCACCATTCAAGAAGGGCACAGTGGGTTGATCACCTGCTTGTCAATAATTCTTGATCCATAGTTTTTTTCCCCAGCTCTGAGTTTTGTCAAAAATGGATATTGGGTCATTTAATTCGTACATTAACCATTTGAGACTTGGCATGGAGCTGGGTGCCAACATGTAAATGGTAAAAGGTAAAAAGATAAGAAAACAAAAGAAAACATGTACACGCATCCTAACAGACTCACTCCTCTAACATCGCAGGCTGACACTCTATGATATCTGTACATAGCCACCACTTCCTTCCCAACAACGCCCCCATCACTGGTTGCCATGGGTAAGATACTGGATTTGGTTATTGTGTTACAGATCCCATGGCCTGCAAGGATAAGGGAAGAAAGATTTAATAAATTACAATATCATTACGATTTCAATGAAGTAAAGTAGTAAAAAGAGAATTTTGTTAAAAGAAGAGAAAATATGCACTATTTCAGTTACATTGAACAAAAAAAACAATTTGATGGGAACATTTAATTCTGAAGAGAATACTTATATGACTTTTCGACTTAGGCTGCTTTGTTGAATTCTGACCCATTCATATCCGTTTACAATGGTTAACTACACTAAGAGAAAAGATTTTCGTAGAAATTAACCACGCCAGCTGGGGAATAAATGATGCGAAGTCTGTTTCCAAGAAATAGCAACTTTCTTTAAAAACTAGTCTATATTCTATTGTTGAGAAATCAATTCTGCGAGCCTTACCCATGAACTTGGCCGTTTCCTCTGGGGCATCGGGTCTTTTAATCATCAGTTTTAAGGTAATACTGCGACCTTTGACCTTGAAATTATCTAAACGTTTGGCCACTTCGTCAGACAGTTCTTGGAGGAAAGTGACGGCATCCGACTCCTGGAAAGGCCAAAGGTTTGAAAGTATATTGCCTGGTTAAACACATTTCCAGTTAATACACAGGTTTCACATTCATTAAGTTTTCTAGTCCAATAAAAGGAATTTGTCTAAAGTTAAGATAAATTCAACGTTATCAAAACTTGAGTAGGTACACACTTTGAGAGACAAACCAAACAATACAATATATACAAAATAAAACAAAAACAATTAGATTTGTAAATGAATAATAAGAAAATAATAAATAGTTCATTAAATAATATATTTCAAATGTAAAACAGTCAATATATGATATAGTAAGAATGAAAAAAAAAGAAATATAACATATTCTTGAAAGAGTCATAAATAAAAAAAAGATACATAAATCAATAAATAATAGATAAATATATGAATAAAGTAATAGATAAAATTGAGGTAAAATCCAACCTGAGTGAACCTGATGCCGTAGTTGACTTCTGCAGACACCGATTTCCTCTGCTTGTTTCCCTTGACTAGTCGGTCATCCAGTCCGAGAGAGAAGGAATGAAGGGACTCTCCCGTCTTGCGTCCAAATTCCCTCTGTAACGTCGATACAGGGACAGACTGCAGATCTCTGCAGGTCTTCACACCCATTTTGGTCAGTTTGCTGGACATCGAATACCCAACTCCTATATGTGCAACGAACAATGTCAAAAGTAGTCGACAGAAATGTGGGACGTCAAAACAAGAAAGCATAAAAATAACCAAAGGTATTGACATCTGGAGGTGGCTTTGACGTAGATTCATTCATTCATTCATTTCGTACAAACTTGTAAACTCAGAGAACAATACCACATTTATCACCTGCGAGACATATATGATACGCATCAGACAATACATGCCGCCTGTTAGGCATGTTTACAATTTTTCGGACGAAGACAACACCAGGGTGAAGATTCCGTCACAAAATACTACCCAAAACTACCAAATAATTAAGTCCTAGAACTAAAGACTAGAAATAGCCCATGACACATCCCAGACATTTGCATCAAATCTCTGCATTGTGCTTATTAATAGAAATAGTCATTTCTAACAAACATATAACACATCAGGCGGTACATGTTGTTAGGCACGTTGTTATACGTTTTTCTGACAAAGACTGCCAATTAATTGGAGAGCAAACAAACACAAACATACCTGGCAAATCAGACACACTCTGGTCTGTGATAAAATCTTTGGCCTCATTCTTGTACACTTGAAAAACTCCATCTGGTTTGGCTTTCTTTGTTGCCATTCGAGCCAGAAGAATGTTTGGACCTGGATAGGGTTGGGAGTTGGAAGGAGAAAAAACACATTTCTAAGTTTACATTTAAGAAAAAAATATGGGTCGCAGTTTAAAAACTAAGAAAATTTCGAAATGAAAATATCATAATTTTCTCGATCTGATATTTAAGTTGATAATTCTATAGAAAAATCTGTTTCTGAAAACTAGCTATGGACTTAATATCAAAGGTAAAAGATAAGTCTTGCTGCTTTCGACGAAATTTTTTGATTATCTCAGTTTCGTAACTCATTTATAGAAAACTGCTGGCAATACCAACTTCAGTATGAGATGAATGTCTAAGTCCTATTGCCACTTGGCATAGAAAAATGTTAGATACTTTACTTTTCCGATCTAGCAACCATTTGGACTAGCCATTGGATTTTCCTCCTTTTCCAGATAGATAAATAAATAGTTAGATAAGTAGGTAGGTAGGTAGATAGGTAGGTAGGTAGGTAAAGAGATAGATAAGTTGGTAGGTAGGTAGATCAATTTAAATAGATAGATAGATAATGTGTAAACTAAACAGACTGAGTAGAAATCCAGTACATTTGAATTCTTGTTCCTTGTATAATTTGTGTAAATATATTTAGATAGATAAAGAATCTGTAGACGATACCGTTTCGGGTTTAAAACCCTAACCAGTACAGATGTTTTAGCCGTACAGAGTAACGGCGACAATTGTATTTAGATAGATAGATAGATATATAGGTTGTTAGATATGTAGATAGATAGATGGATAGATAGATAACTAAAGGTACCTATTCCAACTGAAGCAGTGCAGTCCGTCAGCCTCAATACTTGACTCCTCACTAGCTGGGCAAATTCCTTGGCCGAGGCTCCAGTATCAGACAAAACGTCAGAGCAGTCGACGTACATCTCGTCACAGCTCACAGCCTCTATCTCGTGGGTAAAACTAAACAGTAACGACATTGAAAACAGAAAACATTACCATCATTACTACTGCTACTACTACTGCAACTACTACCTCTACCAGTGCTACTACTACTACTACTACTACTACTACTACTACTACCTCTGCTACTAATGAAAATTATGTTTCAAGAATACAAGACAAAAATACAGAACTTGTAAAAGGTGATCAAAGAAATAGCAAACCTGGCAACAGTATCATAGAGAATACGGGAAATACGATTGTACTCATCAAAATCGTATGGAATTGTTTGCAGGTCGGGACATAAAGTCTTTGCTCTTCCCATGAACATTCCATTCTTTACTCCTGCCTTGAAAAAAAGTTTTGAAAATGAATTAATCAATAGTTGATAGATGAATAAATAAATTGATAAACAATGACTAAATAGTGTAGAAAAAAGATTTAAAGTAATTCTTTTTGTAAAAAGCCCTACTTAAATGGGAGCTAAACTTGGACTTAAACTTAAAGAGCAGAATAGATTTTTTGATAAAAACAAACAATAACCATTATTTTTTGGTCTAAATTAAGGCTAAATTGGTTTTTTACAACAAAGTCTAGTTCCATTCACTATTCTGTTACATCAGAAGCAAATCATTTCAAGCAGAAATCATAAATTCGTAAAATGTGTCGTTTTCATGTGACTATTACCCGCAATTAACATTTCTTTTTAATCTATCATTCAAATTGTTCGCTAATTCCTAGCAATTTTTGGGTGAACATAAAATTTGAAATTTTGTTTTTCGCGTTTTGAGATGATCCTCATTATCATAAAAATTTCTACGGCTTTTGAAAAACTTGAGAATTCAAATTTCCAAATATTCAAATTCAATCCGATATTCAGTCTTGTTCTAAAATCATAATAGAAAATTCAAGACAACCTGAGTAAGAAGAAAAAAAAACCCATGAAAATATTCAGAGAATAATTATTTATAAAGAGGATTATTATACCACTACAGAAAAATATTGTTATATTAACTGGCAATGGCAGCCCAAAACCTTTATACTTGCAATACATACCTTTCTGCATTCATAGCTACACGAAGCAATTTCTGCCATTGAGTGGAATGTTTGAAATCCAGTTTTCCCTTTGGGGATTGCAACGTCATATTCAGTAGGACTGTCTTTGGCCAACAAGCTTTTGTTCTTCAGTTTCCCGTCTTTCTTGGCATTCCACAAATGCCGTTCCAAGGCTTCATTAGATTTAGGATCCGGCTTTGAACCTTGACCCCTAGAATGGGTCACAGCCACAGGTTTGCCTGAAATGACAAAGTAATCAACAAACGGATGTGCAATTACAATTAATTTAAAGTAGTTAAAATATCAGACCTGCCTGCTCCAAGGTCAACTCAAATAATGAAATGGGCACCCCTAATCTTATATATCTCTACTTTTTGGGGAAAGTAGTCTGTGATAAACTAATCATGTATGTACTATCAAGGAAGTGACAATCATCACTTGCTAGCTTCACCCAATGGCAATCAGGATCAACTTCCCCCCTGTGGTGAGCCTAGTGGCTTTTCTTACGATTGATCCTTTTTCTTCTTGACCAGTCTACATGTATTTACACAAACAATACAACAGAACAAAAAAGAAACACAAGGGTCGAGAGAAGAGTTGAATGTACGACAGTACAGTCGTAAAAGTTGTCACTCAAAGACATAACGACGTACCTTTCAAATGCGGTCGAGACAAGAGCCCGACGGAGACAAAGAAACAGTCCATATCAATGTGCAGGACTGTTTTTTCCACATTTCCATGATTCGCCGAGTGTAGTGTTTTAGGCATACCCAGTCGTGTGGTATTTTCAACATGAACATGTCTCAGCTCAGCCCGTCCTGGAAACGACGCGTTTCCTCTTTGCTGAATGTCAGCGATGTACGCCTTGAATTCCGCTCCCCAAGTAGCAATATGGTGCAGTCGTGAGTTAGAGTAATACTCAGTGAGAAAACCTTTGTCCCCTGCTTTTCCCATTGAGTTTGAAGACGCCAGCAGATTTGAGGGAGAGAAGTCTTTTGAAGAAGACATGGGTGACTTCAGCAGTAAATTATTATTAGACACAGACTGTGCTGCTTGGTCATAAGAGACAGAGCCAGATATCATCTCTTGGAGGGGAATTTCAACAGGATTTTCATTCTTTTGGGCACGAGAGCGTGAAGGACTTTCTAAATTCAAACAATCCGCAAATGACAAAACTCTAACTGTATTCGAAGAGGTAGGTGTAGTAGCTGGACTTGAAGATGACCCGCCATCCTCGTCTTTACCTCTTGATTTGGAATGTGCTGTAACAGTTGGACTGTGCAAAATACTTAGCCGTTTCGTCAACTGAGAGGCATCCTCTTCTTCAGAATTATACACAATTTCAACTTCATCAGCGTTTTCTTTTTCCTTTTCTTCGTCGCTTAAACTGCTTGTTATCATCTCTACATCTTCACTGTCAATAGAACTACATTTTCCTGTTAAGCCTTGTGACTCAGAATTTGAACTTAACGGTTGTGTTACAATAACAGAGGCCTCGCTACAATCACTATTACTACGTTTGTTGTTCACATTCTGGTTGTCCTTCGCGTCAGTGCACTGAATGTTGGTGACGAGCGAGGAAGAAGAAGAAGTACTGGTAGAACTGCTTCGACTATTCATAGTATGAGAAGGGAAGGATGTTAGACCTGTCTGAAGTTTAGACTTGTTACCAAACAACAGGTATGAGGTGTGAGGCAGGCGTTTGTTGGCTGCAATACTGAAAAATAAATTTTTGTTTTAATTGCAAAAGATAACTAAATATATAGAGAATGGGAGGGGGGAGAAACACAAAAGTATTGAATTTATAAAAAGAAATATGTTAAACACTTTAAAACACACACACGCACACAAAAAGAAAATAACGACTGATAAAAGAGTAATGTTTTTAAAAGATATATATATATAAAAATGGACAGACTTTACATCAGTTATCCCCCACCAGGCCAGTATATTCCTAAACCCTCTCTTTCAGTACAGCTGGTAAGTGAGGCAGCTTGTACTACAACACTGACATGATCAATAAGTTACAACATAAAATATAGCTTTGAATTACAAAGCAGAGAAGAATGTGCTTGTTAATGACAAATTACACAACTCAACCTCCAATATTTTTTCATCATCGGGTAGATTTGAATTATCGCTGTCAAATTTCAATTCAGGTATCAGAATCTTGAAAATAAAAAAACCCAGTGAATTGACAAAACACTTATCTCCAATGTCAGTATTAGTTTCTATGAAGGAAAATCACATATTTAGCGAGACAAATGTCAGGCAATTATTCTAAAGACTAAGAGGAGCTCTTCTAAATCTTAAACCACAATACAATACAAACCTATCTGTTATCCAGTCTGGTTTGACTACAAAGGTCGTCTTTGCTAAATGGAATTTGCTGTTTGGTAGATTGGTGGCAACAATGTGCGTCACGCTTTTCTTTGATAAATACATTTCAAAATTGCCTCCATGTGCCACGATAAGCCTTCTCAATTCATCTGAAGATGGCTCTGTAGAAAAAGAAAAGCAAGAAAAGATAAAACTTGAAAAATATTGAAAATTATAATACTCTCACATTTCAAAAGTTCTACACCAATGCTGATGATGATTGGATTTTAAAATATCATTTTCTACCATTGCTAGCGATATAGTATAAAGAACCAATCAGTTCACATGAAATAATAATACTATCACAGTAGAGGTTCTACTTACTCGTGTACCCATTGACGTATATTGACACCCCATGAAAGAGTCCTGACTCAAGTTGTTTATCGGAGTCATTAAACTGTGCTCCAAGCTTGTATTTTTTGGCAGCCCTGTAGCTTGTCTAAAGAAAAAAAAAGAAGAAAAAAACCTCATTCATAAATTGTGTCTATTGCATTACAAAGATTTTGGAAAACAAAATTTAAGTGAAAATGCAATCTGAAATTGTTATCAAAACATTAAAGCAAATAAATGTGGGTAAAGCACTACATAATAATATATCTAAAACGATTCAAGACACAAATAAAAAAAGGAAAATAAAATTGTCCAATTTTTGTTGTTGTTATCCTTTTGAGGCACTTTATTCAGAAAAGGTATTTTCTTTTCAAATAGACTATTAGATTAGAAGTGTTGCAATATGTGCTGGTTTATTACTAAAATAAAAACATTACAAAACAAAACAAAGAACAACAAAATATAGAATAGTAGAAAGGTAAGATAAAAAAAAGTAAAAGAAAGGAGAAATCAATAAATAGTTTTATTTGTTTGTTTGAAGTTATACGGCATTTTAATCTCCTATCAGTATCAGAGCTGGAAAAGTAAGTTGATAGTTTCAGTTAACAGATTTAGAACTTACTTTTCTAGAGCTGAAAAAAAAATCACTGTATAAAATCTGAAAACAAAAAACTTACAAAACCACCCCAGCCATTATCATCGTCTCTCCGGGTGCGTTTTGTCACATCTTTTGATGAGGTTGATGATTTTTTCATGTCATTCTTCAGGTTTTGATGTGACATTTTGGAAATTCTTCACAACAAATAAATCTCACCAGATGACATAATGCAGGTTACCTCTTTGCCAGTCTCGGATTATTTCCCTTCAGAATTTGTTGCTCTCCATATTGATTAACCCGTGAAATATCTAGCATACCTGCATAGAGATCATGAAGTCTGTAAGAGAAGAGATACAGAAGAGCAAAATGTTGACATACCGTAACCGTAACCAACAATATTTATTCCCTATCAATTGGAATAATATAATATGAGTAAGTGTAGCTACTGCAGATGGCACAAGAAAAAAACATACAGGATTTTATATCCTTGAAATTTCATTCAGATCGCAAACCTAATCCCCCAAAATGTGGTACAAAACTCTTATTCCAAAAAAGAACAAAAGTCAATCATGTATAGTAGAAATTTGGAAAATGAAATGATTTGTAAGGGGTGTCACTTTTTTACGCAACCACGCGCAACCAAGCGAAACCACGTCCAACCACGCGCAACCAAGCAAAACCACGCGCAACCACGTCCAACCACGCGCAACCAAGCAAAACCACGCGCAACCACATAAGCCAAATAGCGCAACCACGTCTAAGTGCTATTTTGTTTCTGAATTTAGTGAACAGT
>JAULCB010226691.1:0-13409 GCA_032358575.1 Dendronotus rufus
AGAGAGAGAGAGAGAGAGAGAGAGAGAGAGAGAGAGAGAGAGAGAGAGAGAGAGAGAGAGAGAGAGAGACGTACAGATAGAGAGTGTGTGTGTACAAACCTTCTCCTTGGCAGCGCTGGTCGGTTGCATATCAGGTTTTGGCATAGTAGGGAAAGCTCCACTTTCATCTAATAATAATCTTTTATCAATCTCATTTTTGAGGGCTGTAACAGGGGAGCCTAAAAATAAAATAAAATGTGAAAAATGTTATCACCGAGTACAATGATGCCACACATTTCTACACAAAACGCAAAAGATATTCAACAAATATTTCTAGCAAAAGACAAGAGATAATAAAATGTATTAATCTGTCTGAACTAAATTCGTCAACAACAAAAATTCAATTCATACAAAGCCTAAATAATAGTAGTAGAAACAAAATGTAACAACCACCCCCAACTTTTTGGGGTATGGTAAATGTATGCATCACTCGTTGACCTTACAGTGGGGTATATACTAGACTCAAGTCTCAATGTGTAATTTATGTAAAACAGTGAACGGGTATCAAGGGAAATAATCATATTTATCTTCTTTAGTTTTGGAGCATTCCTTGTCCCAGGCAAGGTCTGACATTAACTAAAGGACTTTCCTTGAACCTCCTAGTCAGTCTGATGAAGAAGAAGAAGAACAAGAAGAAGAAGAAGAAGAAAATGAAGAAAAAGAAGAAGAAGAAGAAGAAGAAGAAGAAGAAGAAGAAGAAGAAGAAGAAAAAGAAGAAGAAGAAAAAGAAGAAGAAGAAGAAAAAGAAGAAGAAGAAGAAAAAGAAGAAGACGACAAAAAGAAGAAGGCGTAGAAGACGATGACGAAAAGAAGAAAAATAAAATAGTAGAGCAATATCTTTACCTTTGAACTTGGAGGAGGCTTGTTTGGATCCCAGGGATGCCCTGATGGACTGAGCAGACAAGGGGTGAGCAGGAGCAGACAAGGGGTGAGCAGGAGATGAAGGCACACTGCTGGGGCTGGAACTCTGGATATTCTGGACAAGAAACAAAAAGCAACAGAAATAATAATAACCATCGCCATACCGTAATAATAATGATAAAGATAATACAAATGATAATAATAATGATAGAAATGATAATGATTCTCCATTAAGAGGCAATTGTTGTTTGGTGTGCATTGTTCATATCAAAGTCATATAGACGAATATCCGATAAAATCCACAAATGGCCTCATTTTGAATACTACTATGCAACAATAATAATAAAAATTGTATTTGAACAACGGAACACCACTCCATTTCCCTAAAGTAAACCGCCACCGCTTAAGACTATTTGGTGTTTGGTTCCATCATGCTGGCAAGAAGATCCTGACAAGAATCTTTCGCAAGGACTCGATATACATTATACAAATGATTCAAACAAGACACAATCAACGCCTTTCACATTCCAAGTCTTGGGATATTTCTTTCTTCTGTTTTTCTCTTTAAGTCTTTTACCTTTTATATCTATGGGTGTCAGACTAAGGAGATATCTTCAACAACAAAATTTTTGAAAAAAAAAAATTCTTGCTTTCTTGTTTACCTTCTGTACCTATATCAGTGTCAGGTTATGCACACACACAAAAAAGAATAATTCAATAAACTGAATTAAGTTAACCAACCTCTCTGACTTGAGGCGGAACAGAATTTCGTTTAAAAGGAGATGACTGTGGAGAGCTGGATTGGACTGGGATTTCACTGCGTCTATGATGGTTGTTGTTGGTGACGCTGATGTTGTTAGTTCCGGTGACGCTGGAGTTGTTGTGGTCAGAGAAAATTGTGGAAGGCTGATTGACGAGGTTATTCAACTCCTGGGAAAGTAACTGTTTGGCCTGGAAAAACAACGAGAAAGTAAAACTAGTAAAAAAGTTCAAAGATGGGACATCTGATTCAACTAATTTTTCAGTTTAGAATTAGGCGGAATTGTATCTGTAGCCCTTCTCTGAAGAAAGTAATATAACTATAGCACTAGGCATCATTGGTCCAGAGTAGGAAGTCAATCTACCCATTTCGGCAGATTTGGGGGCCAATATTCATATTTCCTAACAGTATCATTTCAAACCAAACGTGAAAATGCTACGAACCAAGAACTACAGCAAGCAGGTGATCAGCCCACTGTGCCCATCCTTGAATGGCGCTATGAGCAACACACAGGACGCATTACTCAGCTGCTAACCACACGAGTCGTATGTTGCCTTAGTGTTGCCTCTCCATTTAAATGCGAAAATGAGAGAACCTACACTGCAGGCTAACCAAAGTAGTACATTTCCTAAAATCTTCTCTGTGTTTACTTACCCACAACTTATTTTTGTTAACCATTTTTTCCAAACCGCCTCCATCAGAAAATCGGCGAGCCCCAATTCGGTGCCCGACCCTATCTGAATAAGTTGTTGGTGTGGCGATTTCGTTCAATTTTTGCTGTAAGGCAAGCTTGGATGCCTTCTCGACCTCTCGAAATTTAGCCTGCTGTTCTAAAACCTGGCGACAGAATGTAACAAATTTGTTGAAGATTCCATTCATTTCACAGAGATAAGAAAAATCTGATGAGGCAAATTAAACCTTGTTCAAAAAGATTTTAACATTTGAATGAGAGCATTTATATAGCGCTTATCCACGGTGTGTACCGTACTCTAAGTGCTTTACAATACCACAGTTTAACCCCTGGCGAAGCATCATAACACATCAGACGAAACATGCAGCCTGCTAGGTACGTTTTTTGCAATATTTCGGACAAAGTAAAGACAACGCCATAGATATAAAACTAGGGATGCTGACAAACATCTATTTAAAAAGAGTTGACAAAAGGAAGGAAGGAACCTAACACCGAAAGGTACAAATAGGTAAACTGATCAAGAAAGAAGACAAAAGGAAGGCTGAGAGAAAACATAGAAAGAGGGGGGGGGGGACAAGATGTCCCACAGCACCCAAAGAAAAAAAGTGGAAACCATGGATGACATCGCCATTAGTCGCCTTTTACGACACGCAAGTCTACGTTGGGTCTATTCTTGTATATTTCCTCTCTATTGATGACCCCCGGAACCCACGCGGGGTATGACATCATATTAACATATCTAACATACATAAATATAAAACAAACCAATTGCATACATAACCTAGAATATCATAAATATCAAACTAAAATAACCAAGTACATAGATAACAGAATATATCCTCAACATCATACTAACAACCACATCCAAAAACCTATTTAATAAGATTTGACAAAAGGAAGGATGACAGAAGACAAAGAAAGAGGGGGACAAGATGTTGCCCACAGCGATTATAGAATAGATGCGGAACCAGTGGACGACATCACCAGTTAGTCGCCTCTTACGACACGCAGGCAAGGGTGGTCTATATTCTAACATCCACTCTATTGAGGACCCCACACGGGTGGAAAACTGCGATGTTTATGTTTCTAAAAAAGAATTATAATTTTGTTAAACTTTATTCAATCAAAGAGGCCATAGATAAAGATAATATAATGATGTAATAACACATTGGTGCTGCTGGTGCTGCTGTAGCTGAGATGTATAAATAATTGCACAAAACAATTTGCTCTACTAACCTGTAGTTCTATCAATTCATGGAATGTGGGTTGCTTTCTGGTAGCATTAGTTGCTGCTGCTGATGATGAAATAGGGGGGCCTGTGGCTTTGAATGCGTTGCCCATCAATGAGATCAGCTCTTCCGCCTGTGGTGTGCAAGGAATACAATAATATTGAATAACTTTCTTGATATATATATTTATTTTTGTTTTGTTATCCAATGCCTTATACCACGTTAGTAGTGTCGGCACCCAGCTCCATGCAAAATCTTAAATGGTGAATGAGGTAAATGCTCCAAAACCCACATTTGACAAAATGAGAGAACCTACACTGTGATTATATATATATATGAAAACTATTTATCCAACCATATCCCCATTTTGATGAAATTCGTTTTAATAATGTAAAACAACCAAAACAATAAATCATTGATTCAAAATTATATCTATCTTAACTTCAACCTCTCAAGCCATAAAATATATCTAGCTTGCCATTTCCAAACATGAAATATTACATTTTTATCAGTAAAAACTCTACCAAATAATCTAGAAATGTCTGTCACAATTTATTGATTTTTAGTCAAAATGAAGGATAAATAGTTCACAATGACAAAATGTAATTAGTCATGACTACCTCCTGAGATGTGTTGGTAAGAAAAGCGTGGCAATATTGGACCTCTGCACTGGTTTTTGGCTCTCTTGCCAAGAATGAGAATTGGCAGTGTTCAGGATCACAAGTCGCATACCAGATTCGCTTCAGGGAGTGCTCCATTAACATGGTCTGCAAGAGGAAAATAGGAATCGGTCTTAATTTGTGGGGGACTACAAGATTTCAAAGTTTGTACATTTACAACTTACACCCTTTTAAACACAGAAAAGTCATTTAAAAAACAGGACCTCCTTATTTAAGTCCATCTCCAACAGGCTTTTTAAACCACATTAGAAACTCGCTAGTGCCAGGAATCAAACCGTGGACACCTGCACGGCTGGCAAGTTACCTGACATCACAACACAGGGGATCGTAAAAAAAGAACAAAGAAAGATAAAAAGACAAATCAACAAAGACAGATAAATTTAAAGAATGAAAGGATACAATGGAAGAAACAAACAGAGCTCTTAACAGGTAAAAGTCAAAAAGTCTGAATTTTTCTTCAAAAAGCAGAATCAATCTACCGAAAACCAGGGGCTCGCGAGTCATGACAGTTTTAAGGCTAAAAGGGTTTTCTGCTCCTTGAAAACAAATAATAATAATAATAATGGATAGCATTTATATAGCGCTTTTCCACGGTCATCACCATGCTCAAAGCGCTAGTAGTCATCGCTACCTGCGTGTTTTAGTCGTTAAAAACCCTCAGCTGTTGCAGCCTTACTAACCACCACCTTCCTCTCAGCACAATTTTTTCAAATTCTTGCTTAAAATCTAACTTTTTTTCAAAGAAAAGGAAATCCTATTCAATTTACTATAAAAAATAAAATTTAAAAAAAGTTTATTTTTATTTTTTATAATTGATTCAGAGTCGCGGAAATCGGAAAATGACGGAAATGTTGGAAAAAGCGGATTTCCGCCAAATAGCGGACGATTAAGAGCTCTGACAAATCAGCAACAATTCTTAATTCGTTAACATGCAACGTTATATAAAATTATTTTATTTCTTTGATTCAGATCCCATTTTCAAAATAAAAAAATAGAAAATATTCAAATTTCAAAGAAATTGAAACCAAAGTATCATTTCTGCTTTCTAAGTTTCATCCTTTTTTTGTTGATAATTCCACATGTGTAATTTCAAGTGATAAATATTGTTACTGCAATATTGCTATTAAATTTAAGGTGTTATTTTTAGCGCCTGCTTCACAAACCAAATCTTTTCTTTACCTCTGTAGCTGAGTTGATGACCTTGACTCCATCTACCGAAATCACCAAACTGACTGGGGTAGCACCACTGACTCCCTGAAACAGCATCATCATTATCATAAGTGCAACATAAATAGTATTTTAATGGCTATCCCTTAACACTTGTATAAATCTTTGATTCAAATGGTACAGTTTACGCTCAAGGTAAAAGGTAAAGTTAGATTACCCACAATAAATAAGTTAAGCGATTTAAAAATACTGAACATTAGAGATTGAGCTCACTGACACTGTATCATTTCAATTCATTTTTTACACGAATCCAACTGTGCTCAAAACTCAATTATGAATCTTAAGTGAAAGGCGATAGATGGTGACAGAAATCATCATCAAATGGTGAAAGATATATAAGATAAAACAATATGAACATGTTGCATACAGCTTCTTACAGTAATATGATACAACGTAGTGCAAATATAAAATGTAAAGACATAGTATTTGTGGTACAAGAGCCTTAGTTTCCTAATGTTTATAATATAACTTTTTAACACATACCCTCATCTGCTGTAGTTGTATTTCCATTTGCTTTTCTCGTGCTTGCTTGTCACTCCCTGATACAGAGAAGGTGCCAATGTACTGAAAGAAAGGATGTTGGTAAATTGTCATTTTCATTCCAGAAATGGATGATTTTTTAGAGGAAAAAATTGGTTCAATACAAGTAAAATAATATATTTCTCTGCTCCATAAGAGTAGAATTCAAAGTAAAAATAATAAAACTAAAACAAGTTATATCCATTTTCGAGCAATCACACTACGGATATGGACAATCTAACTGGTTTACACTAACAAAATATTTTTTAGAAATTTTACATTGCATGTGAAAAACCCTGATAATTGCTCTAATAATTTGATATTTAAAGATAGATTCTTACACACTTGATTATATCTAACAAGCAATGAACAATGAAATAGTCTTAGGGATGGCATATAAGGCAAAGCAAGCGAGGAATTGAGAGGCTTCTTTCTTTCTTGGTCAATTTACCTTTTGTACCTTTCGGTGTAAGGTTAGGAATTGAGAGGCAAAAATCAAAATATATCAAATTCTATGATCCACCTAATTAATAAAGCACCACGACCTCATCAAAGTTCCACGTCTAGCCATTATTTTACCATGTCCCACATTGGGAAACTATTTTAGACAATATTGTTTATTGTTAGTAGTTAAAAATGTACTCCAAAACAGTTAATTCAATGTTATGTTACAAGAGAGAGAGAGAGGTACGTAGAGATAGATAGATAGAGAGAGAGAGAGAGAAGAGAAGGATGAGTTACATCCGTATTCTCCCTACTCTATTAGACATGCCCTTTCTAGTAATGGTCCCACTTTTTTCAAACCCACGTTTCAACCAAGATGTTTGATTTTATCAAAAACATCATAAATAGATAGATCTAGGTATAGGCCTAGTAATTTTCAAACATTTACATGTGAATAACCTATTATTTTGTGTATCGATTTAAGTATTGCTACTTTTCAAAATAAACCGACAAAGCATTACTCTTTCATCTCTATTGATTGGAAGTATATCTGATTCAAGGAACCATTATTTTGATTCTCTCTGAACATCATATCATACTCTAAAAATAATTAAATGGCAAATTATATATTGATACAATAGTGGCTAGCAATTGAACATGCTGCATTTCCTTTGGCCAACTAACAATTACAATGATAAATAGTAACCTAGCTAATTCCTTTAATAATATACCATACGATACACGATTCGTGTCAAGATAATAAAGGACTGGATCCTGAATGATAACCCGTGTAGATAAGTGTAACCAGGAGCGTAAAATAACAATAGAAGACACTAAAAAAAATCAATCGAGGAAATTGTTCAGAAAGCGTCTTATCACAGACTTTCCTAAATGTAGTGAGTTGTGTATGAATAGATATGAACTCGTAAGAAATTATTGTTCTTACCTCTGCCTGTCGCATACTTTCCTTGTTTACATCAATAGCCATCTCATACAATGAAGCTACTTCAGCTTGGTCAGTTCCATTAGCAGTCCCAGTAGCTGGACTCTCAGATCTACCTCTCTTCACAAGTATGTCCTTCTTAGGTCTGTAGCAAGCTCCATTCAGTAATTCTTCTGTTGGTACGTCTGCAGTCATTAATGCAGATGATCTGTCTAGTTCTTGTTTGGGATCTTGATGATGTGCTTGTGATGTTGATGCCACAGGAACTCCCTGAAGCAACAAGCGAGCAGGATCCGACCGCTGGTTTCGGTCTCGAATACCCTTTTCACGGTCGTCAGCATCCTGCTCATCAAGCTGCTTTCTGGCCTTTAGGAAATACATAGTTAATCCATCAAATCATCAACACTGCATCTTAGTTGAACTAAGAACATGACTCCACTCGTGAGATAGCTAAGACATTTCTTTTTGTTTGAGACATTGACCACAGTCTCAGGGCCAAAAATAGACAAAAGATTTTAGTATTTCCGGGTCACATAAATGACCCTAAATAATGATTCTCTTGACAAAAATCAGTTCAAATCGACTTATTCATCTACATAACTTTCCGTGTAAGAAACAATAAAAATGAAATTAATTATAATTCTTAGTTTTTAGGACAATTTCATAAACCTGACTTATTGCCGAATGGCTAAAACTAGAGTAGGCTATCTAGATCTATCAGAAATGTTCGAAAAGCAAAACTAATTATCTCTATCATTATCATAAATCTCCAATGAACATACAAAAAATTAGTTAATTTTAGGTTTACGTGGTTTTTTAGTATTATAAAAAAGAGAGATGTTTAACGAAATACTTCAGCACAAAGAGGAAGCTCAGTCATGGATGCTATTTCTGCGCAATTTTTGTTCAAACAAGGTCAATTATTCGTCTGTCATTATCAATCTGAGCCAGTGGTTGTAGTAGTAGTAATGAGAGGGTGGGGAAAGGACGAACCAACTAACTAGTTTAATGTGTTTGATATGATAGCAAAAGGGAAGGCAAAAATATGACGTCTTCATTTGTTATGGCAATATTATGTTGAATGCCTTGGATCATCCAAAATCAATACTATACACACATACAGGCATCAGCAATTAAATCATATTACATAACAAGTCTCTGTGGTCATAATAATAATATACGGCAATTTGTATCACGTTATCCTCTATACTATTATTACTGTTACTACTATCAACTATCTTTTCTCACGGTACTGATTTTCTTTCCAACACAACGGCAATAATTTTTCTTCGGGGTTATAAACTTCCCATGATCTCATTTTACTCCACATTACTAAAGACGGGGGCAGCAACATTCCTATACCTACCCATCCCACCCCCGTCTGTCTGTCTGTCTGCCAGGTACAGTCACCTTTGGTTGACCTAGTTTTAAGATTATTTAAATCCTACTTATACTATACCTACTGTAGGTACTGATAGTCTATCTACCTATGCACTAATCTGTTTTTGAAGCGAAAACGGAAACTGGATTGCATAGTGATGGTGTTCCAGTAATTTGCGATGACAATAGTAGTGGTCAGAAGGAGAAAAAAACGTAATGCCTTGACTTCTTGAGGTGGCTATGACATCGATTCATTCATTCATTCATTCTATACAATATTGTGAAAATTGTATACGTTGAGCGCATTGAAAAAAGAGTTTAAAATACTCTTATCCAGATGACGTTTTAGACTCCTCATTCTATTGATTATAAATTCAAAAATTACCTACGTTTCTGTCACCTATACCCTACTACTATTTGATTGGACTAAAGACTTAGGTAGCGTTAACTTAATTAATAGGCAAGCAGCACTGACTGGATGACTCATCACATCCCCTGCTACCTGCACCGTACCTAGATACGTAGTAAGGTAGACAGACGACTAACAACCAAACAGGTGTAAAGAAACAGAAAAAGTAGGGCAAAGGTGCAGTCAGAAATCATCATCATCATCCTCCTGGGTTTTTTTTCTTGTTCATGATCTCTTTCGTCTTCTTCTTCTTCTTCTTCTTCTTCTTCTTCTTCTTCTTCTTCTTTCTTCTTCTTCTTTTCCTCCTTTCTCTCTCCTCCTCATCCTCTCGTCGTCGTATTCTTCTTCTTTTCCTCCTTCTTTTCCTCATCCCTCCTCCTTTTCCCTCCTCCCCCTCCACCTGATCCTCCTCCTCCTTCTTCTTCTTATAATAGCCCCCGATTCAGAGGATCCGACTTCATCAAAACAAACTAATAATCTCTTCCGAACTTTTTAATGGCATACCGACCGTAGACACCTTGCCAAAGAAGATAAATATGATCTTTTTCCACTGATGTTGGAAGATTTAGGATGATGAAGCCAATCCTTCATCGGTGCTGTGGTGTGAGTTTGAGTTAGTTAAAGTTAATGTAAATAGTATCGTTTGATTGGCTGGGTCGTATCTAGTATCTAGCCCAAAATACGATATATGTTTTTTTTAAAGATTTCTAAGTGATGGGTTCGTTTTAATCTTTTTTTAAATTCGTTCGTGGTTAAAGCAAACTATCACATTATATTATTATAGTCAACATCGGAACTATTGTCCATCGTCGTCGTCGTCATCATCATCATCATCATCATCATCCTCATCATCATCATCCTCCTCCTCCTCCTCCTCCTCCTCCTCCTCATCATCATCATCATCATCATCACCCTCCTCCTCCTCCTCCTCCTCCTCATCATCATCATCATCATCATCACACACATAAACACACATGCGCACACCAGAAGACGCATACGCGCACATAGAAGAATAAGTATACAACGCAACGCAAAACGTTAATTCATTTACACGTGTAAATAAATCACACAGTATGGATAGGCCTACACACCACCACTTACTTAGGTAAACACACACACACACACACGACATATATACACACACAGAACTGACACACACATACACACATACGCTACTACTAACACACACAGACACACAAACACTACTGACACATATACACACACACTCACACACACACACATACACAGCATACACCCATTTTCGTACCAGCATTCACGTTGAACCATAATAATATTCAAAACCACAACGGCCCATCTTCATTTGATTAGAATTAGAATAACAACAGCTGTGCAATGGTGACAATACCCCGAGCGATTCGTTCGTCTAGTGAAAAAAATCCCCGTTTATCAACACATTATCTCTTCAACACATCGAAACATACACACATGATACAGACACGCGCACACACGTACATACTACATACACGCGCGCGCGCGCACAGACGCACCATCATGTTTATACAACAGATGTCATTTTTTGTGGACGTTTTCTACTAAATAAAATATAATAATATAATTATAATGTACTAAGCTTTGAGGGTTGTTGTCCTGTCTCATTAACAAAGTGTGTGGTCTGAGAAAAATTGTCCAAAACAATGTGTCAAGCAACAGTGGGCCCGGTCAGAAACTGGATGGGTGACTGTCTTGGTGCTGTCCTGAGTCGTCAAGACTGAACCGAAAGCTTGCCGGCGTGTATCCTTGGGTAAGGCACTTAATCCACATAATTTACACTCACTCAACTCAGGTGTGAATGAGTACCTGGCTATGGGCAGTGACTGGTCTTGATATAATGTTAGTCTGTTGATGCGCTTAACAGCTGCTCGCACTGCGCAATTAATGAGAGCGTTTGTAGTACGGTATCTAGTTTCTGAGTCAAAGGATTTGACTGTATGCTCCCCGGGGAGTTGAGAAGGAAACATTGGTTTGCTACGCACGGCCTGTCAGGTGATTAGTTGAACATTATAAAGCGCTTAGAGCATGACGATGTGCGTTGATGATACGCGCTTGATATATAAATTGCCAATTTAATCTGATCTTTTTTTTATTTCAGTCAAGCGAAGTGCTACTTGCCTCCTAGTGTTATATTGCTGCTTCATCGTTGTCAATGTATCGGCCATCATTCTGCCTTGCTGACTGATGACGGGTGCTTCATGGCCATTTCTGTGGCGTCGGCAGGCAGCTTAGTTAGTGGTCAGCGTATCCGCCTGGTGGTCGATGGGTCCAGGGTTCGAATCCTGACTGCGTCCGAGATTTAAGTCCTTGGGAAAGCCTCTTTGCACAGCTTTTCTCGTCCTATCGGAGACGGGTGTAAAGATCAAAGCTCCCATGGGTTCTAGACAGCGTTGTCTAATTCCGTAACGCGCCTAACAGGCTGCACGTATTGTCTGATGTGTTATAAATATGTTCGTTGTCTCCTAGGGACAAACTGTGGTATTATGAAGCGCTTAGAGCATAGGGAAGACCGTGGATAAGCGCTATATAAAGAATAGCATTGTACATATTCATTATTCTTATGTTGTGTTTCAATGATAGAACAGAGTGGTTATTCGCACAATATTTAGTAAGTAGTGTAATATAGTAATTGATGTCCTGAGCGGCCATTTTGTTTATTTACCCCGGAACTGTCTTATGTTTAGGGAATAAAGGCTTAGGGTCCTAGGATTTTAGGTAGGGTCAAAGAATTTATACTAATCTATTTATTACCTCTATGGTCGGGTCTCATGATAGAAACAGATCGTATGGCCGCGGCAAATAAGCTTGATGTAAAATCACCGTCACTGGAGAACTGTTACCTTAGACCTTATTCCTTGTTTATATTTTCAATTGTATAAACCTAGCAACACGTGATTTCATTTGCAAAAAACGCAATGAGTTGAAATTCAACACAGACCTAATTGATCGATAAGACTAAAGTTTTGCTAGCCTGCAGTGCAGGTTCTCTCATTTTTACATTTGTAAATCGAGAGGCAACACAATCTAAGTCGGCGACATAACATTTGTGTGGTTAGCAGCTGAGTATCGCTCACAGCGCTATTCAATGACGGACACAGTGGGCTGATCGCCTACTTGCCGTAGTTCCTGATCCATAGTATTCCCTAGCTCTGTGTTTTGTCAAAGGTGGTTATTGGGGCATCTACCTCATTCGCCATTTAAAACTGAGCATGGAACTGGGTGCCGACACTGCGAAATATAGCCATTTCATGTTTCATTTCAATTTATGATCCGCAGTGCTACCACACAGACTAAATTCATGAGAGAAAGATGAATTGGCAAAACTGAAAACTTTGCCTGAACCATCTACGTCAATTCAATTCAATTCAATTCAATTCTCCCCTCCTTTTAAATCAAGATCATTGGAAAAATCTAAAAATGTTATAGCTAGATCGTGTTGGTGCTTGCGCGTGCCGTATTTCTAAACAGGAAGGGAAGTTTATGAGTCTAGGTATAATTCCGCAATTTGAAGCAACAATTTATTGTGTTTAAAAAAAGACGACATTGGACTAGATTCATACTTATTAGTATTAGTGTTTGATTATAGATATAGATATTATTTAGATAGTAGATAGTAGTATAGTATTCAACATTTAATTCGCAGTATAATAGATAGGGACATCCTTAATCAATAACAAAAATCACCGGAAAGTGCAATGCAAATAATAATGATAAATTATAATAATAGAACTTTATTGTCCACAAAGGCAATGCCAACGAGTCCAACAATGATAAAAGACGAGTCCTCCTCCGGCCTAATACATTAGGAGTCCATCACCTTAACTAACATTAACATGGGGTTTGTAGTGTCCTTCCCAGTCACATTTGTGCCGGCTGATTCGAGAAAATATTATAACGGAAACAGTATGGCGAGTGCCGTAGAGATAGAAATGCTACTGACAAATTATTCTCAAAAGAGGTGAGTATTTTTTATTTGGCATGTGTGATTAATGTTCAAAATCAAATAAAATTTTCATTTTCGTAAATCTGTGTCTTTTTCAACTTGGTTCTCATGAAAAAAAACAATTTTTTGGGGGACGCTAAGTCTATGCCTGGGCACTAGAGGGTTAAGTCGTAATGATAACGATTTTTATAAAGGTCTTACAGTCACATCTTGGGGGGGGGGGGGGGGGGGGGGGGGGGGGGGGGGGGGGGGGGGGGGGGGGGGGGGGGGGG
>JAULCB010226801.1:0-13403 GCA_032358575.1 Dendronotus rufus
CATGGAGCTGGGTTGGTGCCGAAGCATGGAGCTGGGTTGGTGCCGAAGCATGGAGCTGGGTTGGTGCCGAAGCATGGGGCTGGGTTGGTGCCGACACTGCACTATGAAGGAATACTTACGTTGTGTTACTTTATGCAATTTGTATTTCTATAATTGTTTTGCTCCTATGGCTGTTTTGTAAATGGGAGTGGGCGCATTATAAATAAATTTCATTATTTTTCATTAATATTACCGGCACTGATATGACCCTTTGAGGTCGAAGTGTCGTAAAAACCTTAACAAGCATATTAATATTATTATTATTTTCGTTCCCGTTTTGCTTGTCCAGCATTTCCTGCCTGGCCGCCTTACAGCGTCACGGGGAGTGCCTTGCCCTCGTCAACAAACGACTGGAGACGGATCACGACAACCCCGACCTCTACATCATGAGAGCTCATTTGCACGAAATGTTTAGAAATGTGAGTTTTGGAGTACATTCTTAATTCTTAGAACTCGTAATTTACTCAAAAACCTTTAGAAATATGAAATATAGAATAAGATTGGTAGGGATAACAATGGTTATACCATGATATGCCTAAGAAGAGACGCAAGGAGAGATTAATAACGTGAAATAACACTTTAGATGTCGTCTTCAGGATCAATGTAAGACGTGTTGAATGCACTACAGATCACATGTCATCAATAATAGACTTACATTTGGAGGGATTTTCATATTTTTACATTCAAAAATCATCAAAATTCATGGTAGAACAGAGAGAGAATAAATTAAATGATATAACTACGAACGAACTTGCGTCAAGACAGGATGCGTTTTGTTTTAATTTGTTTACAATCAAATTTTAATTGATCTTAAACACTGACTTTGGACATTATTCCCCAACCTAATGATATTCTGATAGTCTCGCCATCTCGTACACATTCGTACTCAATTGTAAAAAGAAAAACATGTTGTCTCCAGGGTTGGGGTGGTGATTGTTATCAGCACTGTTGATATGGCAACGACAATGTCGTTTTTCATGAGCTCAGCTTTGTTTTTGATAATTTCCTATATCTCTATAGATCAATAAAGCTTATCTTATCTCATCTTGTGTTCTATTCAACCAGACGACATTGTGCTACTACGACGTGAAAGACGCCTTGGTCCTAGAGCCGAGCCATGTGGAGGCGAATCGGATGATGGAGGAAGTGATCAGCCGTGCCAACGCCAACAAGACCCAGTCCATGCACCTCAACATTGCCGGCAAGCACCGCGAGGCCCTCAACAAGATCTCCATTGCCATAGAAACGGACCCTTCCGTGGCCGACTTCCACGTACTAAGGTCTGTTCGTTAGTTTGAGGACACAGGTATTTAATTCATCATTTATCATTAGTTTTGGAACAAAAAAAACCTGGGGATTCTGAATCATGGAATCCTCCAAGGTCCTTTAGGATCTGCGCTCATCACCGAAGTGGGCTGTATCTAATTTATTTTTTATTTTCAATTCACCAGCGACTTAACTTAACTCGGTTGGTTCTTCTGTTCTAATTCAAATTCCGATCTCGTCTTGGATTCACAGAGGAGCTCTCCACAGAAAACTGAACGATTTCAATGCCGCCATCGATGACTTCCTTCTCGCCCTCGACAAATGCGATCACGACGAGAACGACAAAGTCTACGTCAACGCGCAGAGACAACTCTTGTTGACCTACAATGACTTTGCAGTCGAGTGTTTCACCAAAGGATTCCAGGAAGAGGCCATCATCCTCCTCAACAAGGCCATCAAGGGCGAGAAGACGGAGAAGTCGCTCTACGTCAATCGGGGAGGTGGGCAGACTTTTATTTCTCACTCCTGTTGTTTTAGTTTCGTATGGCATTTAAACCTCCATTTTTTGTAGTCCTCGTTGAAACTTTGTAGTATGCTAGCCTGATAGCCTCCATTCAGTTTTGATATTGGACAGTTCAGTACTAGGTGGTGATCTGACTACTGGATGTTTGCCTGAGTGTGTGCGTATGTTTGTGTGTATGTATCATGTGTGAGTTTGTGTGTATGTGTATGCATGTGTGTATGTGTGTGAGTGTGTGTGAGTGTGAGACAGAGAGAGAGAGAGGTGTAGAGACAGACAGTTGTCACTCACGTACATCCACTTCACATGTTCTTTCGCTATGTGGATAATAATTGATAAATGATAGCATTTTTATACAGCATCTGTCCACAATTTTCACAAATGCTCTACTAAGTGCTTTACAGTACCACATTTAACCCTGGCTGCTGCTTTTGCCTGCTGCCAAGATTTCTGTCCTCCGAGTTCGTCTCGAGTATTTTATTCTCTAAAACTTATGATAATGATAATGATAATAATATACCACATACTTTTTAAGGTAGTGCTTTACCTCATATGGAATAGGCTCAAAGCTTAGATAGAGAAAGCTCTTATTTAATATCTTCTTATTTGTCCCCCCATCAGATTGTTTCTTCAAACAAAGCGAGTTGACCTTCGCCCTCCAGGACTACCACCAGGCCCTGGAGCTGGATTCCATGGATACAGCAATCAAGACGAGGATATCCGTCATCCACAACGAGTTTGGCGTCAACTTGTACCAGGAGAAAAACTATCCGGTAGGTTTGCAATAACTTGCCTGGTATCGTGAAGAGTTTAGAGCATTTAAAGCGCTATCTAAAGGCCTCATCTTCTTCTTCGTCTGCATTCCCTATCACGTCAATCCAGTCTATTATAGGAAGTAGCCAGTCTGCTGCAGGTAATCCAACGAACCGCCAAGTTTGTCTGAGAGAAGGGAGGTCTTGATAGACCAAAGGCAATAATTCATTGTTGGTTATTTTATACATTGTGCTTTCAAAAATCTATCTCTGCTGCTTCGAAGTCTAATCAAGGAAAAAAGTATTTTATTATCTTTTTACATACAGTATGTCTATTCAATCTTTTGTTTTGATGAGTGAATGATCTCTATGTTTGTATCCACTAACGGTCCATTTTTTACATTCACAACCTATTTATCATATTCATTCCATCCATTTGCTTAAATATAATACCTATTACTATTATTTTCCTTTATTAAAGCATTGCTCATCTTGCACATAATAATTTCTTCTTGAGGGTCAATAAAGCTTATCTTATCTTTTTTCTATTTGAAGAAAAAACATAGCACACATTTTTTTCTCTTTTTACTTTCCAGGATGCGGAGGCCAAATTCACGCTGGCCTTACAGTACAACCCCAGACTTGGCCAGTACTATATCTCTAGGGCCAGGAGCCGGTACATGATGGAGGTAAGGCACGGCTAGTGGTTACACACACTACACAATGGTCAAACGGTCAAATGGCAGGCACAGTGGGCTGATCACCTGCTTGCTTGTAGTTCTTGATCGACTGTTTTTCCCAGCCCTGTGTTTTGTCAAAAAGTGGTTATTGGGGTATCTATCTCGTTCAACATTTAAGACTGGGCATGGAGCTGGGTTGGTGCCGACATTGTGAAAATGCCTTTACATGGCAAAGGATAACAAAACAAAAGAAAACGGAATGGTGAATCTGAATCTAGAGGGTGTACTTTGACTTTTGTTTCTCGTCACTAGAGCTATCGGTTTACTAGTTCCCAGTACTATATTTTGATTTTTTTTAATGTGTTGCTGTGTCAACTTCTCGCAAACAAACAAACAAACAAGACTTTATTGACATAATGAAATGTTCTTCTGTGTATCATTCTATCCGTTCCGTTTCCGTGGTCAGAACATGATCGGTGCCAGAGAAGACTTGCTGATGGGCCTGCTTCTGGAACCGACCAATGAGGACGTCGTGTCCATTCTGTCCCGCCTGTTTCCAGGAAAGTCTGTGTCCGATGTGGTCAACAGTCCGGCAGCTCAGGCCGCAGCGATCAAGCTGAACAACCTGGTGGCCACCAACCGGCCAGTCCGACTCCACCCAATACAACGACACGGGTAAGGACACTGACTCTCTCTGGTAGGGGGGAGGGGGTGGAGGACTAGTGACGATGGTGGTTGTGGTGGTGGTATATTTTGTTCATTGTGACAGTGGTGTTTTAGGTGTTTTTATTTTCGTCGCCGTTATCATTGTCATCTTCATCATCCTCATCATCACGATTATCATGATGCAATTATTTCATGATTTTGGTACGGTACACTCCATCCTGTTTTTATACGCTGTGATTTTACATGTCATGTCATTCTTATTAATGCTTTGCCTGCTATACATTGAGCACTTGAATGGAAATGCGCTTTATTAAATGCCATTCACTATTATTATTATTATTATTATCATCATCATCATCCTCCTCATCCGCCTATTCCATCCCAGCACAATGACCGTCACCACGGACTATGGCAGTGAGCTACTCGAGGCCTCTGATGTGGGAGGAGGGGAGGAGGAGGATGGAGATGGAGGCATGCCGCCAGACCAGGCAGCACCGGATGGCCAGAGAGAGGCCGGGCTGTGGACGGCAGCGAGTTCTAGGAGTGGCTTCACCATGTGTCTGGAGGAAAAGGATTTCTACCAGCAACAGGTTGTCGAGAAAAAGAAGGTAAGAGTAAGAGGAGTAGGATGAGGAGGAGGGAGGAAATGATTGTCTTCAAGATTGATTCTATTTTACCTGTAATAATTTATTATTATGCCTCAGACTCATACACAGTATATATACAATTATATTACTTAGTAGACTGTGTTATGTATTACTAACTTGTTATTGGTCCAAATGTGATCAAATGTTTTTTAATGAATCTAAACTATTGTTGTACATAATGATATGTACCCCAATAACCTTTCCGACCCGATTTCTTTTCCTTCGCGTAGGTGGAGCTCAAGGTCAAGGATGCCTTACTCAACCGGCGGACCTTAAAGTACGACGGGACTCGAATCCAGCCCGTTCCTCCCGCATCCAAAAATACTCGAATCGGATCGTTCCAAGGTCACCGGCATTTGCTCCACTCGGCAGAAAACGGACAGGGCAAGAAGAAAAAGTCTAGCAGCACAAACTGGAAAACCTTCAGTCTGGGCATGGGGGGCATCCAGAATGTGTAGCTAGCGCCAAATGGTGCGTCATGTGTGTGTGTCAGTGTCGTCAGTGTGTAAACCCAACACCAGGCATGGGGTTACAGTAGCCACCAACTAAATGCAAGCTTGTTAATATTTGGAGGAAGCAGAAGCGCGCGTATATCCGTTTTGGTTTTGGTAATTTTTGGTGGCTACTGTTTAAGTTTGTGTCATATAGAGACATTCACATTCAGACCTGTAAATCTTCAGCCAATTGTCTGATTTCAGCCAATCTCAATTTAAGGAACTGCTTGAATTTTTTTCTTCTTTGCAGTACCGGTATTGATTGGAAGTCAAAAATATATATTAGTCCGTAACCTGAAATGTGGACAATTTTCAGACAACTGCATGTTCATATTCCTATCTGTGATATCTGTGGGGTTTTATTTGTAGCGTGTAACAGCTGTAAAACAAGTTTCGCCCAAAAAGGATGAGAAAAGTATAAAGAATTCTTTCTATTATTATTATATCAGAACAAAGCTGTGTCTCTTTTTAAAAATGTTTCCTCCAAAACAACTGGGAAGGTCTGATGTAGAAGAAAGGCTTTGCATCCGTCCTTTCAGTCCAAATGTTATAGGATTAATGCTATCATTATGTTATATTCGGAGTGATTGTGCATGACCCTATTGATTTAATTTTTCTGTATGTAGCAATATATAAAATTTAACATCCGATGTTATACGTTTATTTGTTTGAGATTGATAAATGTTGTATGTAAGTCTTAGGAGTATCATGGAAAGTATGGATAAGCGCTATACTGTATAAATCATTTATCTATTACATATTATCATCATCAAACAGCATTATTCTATTACTATTGTTATTATGCAAGCACTTTGTGATATATTGCGTCTCTCTTGAGTTCAGTTACCTTCTACATTTGAGGTTAGGCTGTTAATGTTTTTGTCGATACAATTAGTATTAGGTCATTACTGTGAAAACATATTATACAAAGATTTTGGACACTGTTGAAAGATGTTTTTTTTCCTATTTTGTTGGACCTAACTACGTCTAAGGGTCCAAAGATTGTAAGAAAGGAGAATCTGAATTGAATTACATATGTTTTTGTGAGAATGCAAGTTCAAAAGAGAAAAGGGTTACATTGGTAATTCCCAAAGTCAGACACAGAGCGAGGGAGAACACGTTTTTAATCAATTATGTACTTGTACCAATTCAATTGTACAAAGTTTGTTGCCATGTCATTATATATATATTTTTTTACTTCTATCTCTATACCTTCAGGTTAACAATTGTTTTAACTGAATACAAATAATACTGCTGAGAATGAAAATCTGGTTACATACTTGTTCTTTTGTTATTTCCCAGGAAGTTGAATAGATTATTGATATCGCAATAGTAATTATGATTGTGAACAGATTTGTCTCTCCATAGTTGTGTACATTTTCGCACCGAAATGAGGTGAGGAAACTTTGTGTAAATAGTTTTTCCTCAGACCAGGCCAGGATTCAAACCCAAAAACATAACGAGACAACCTGACACTGATACCTTCAATGGTGGAACAGTATAGGTTAGATATGACATGCAACATTTTGGAAAGAATCATAATCTTGTATGTTGCATTCTGCCAGCTTAACTATTAACTACACACCTGCGTACACAAGTTTTTACTAGATAGGTATTTAAAAACAAAGGTGTGATGATTTTACCCAGCTCTACTATGTACTGCTATTGCTTGTTATGTTGTCCACTGAAGGAGTGATTTATATCTCACTTAACGTGACTGCCCATTCTGTACCCTGGGCCTGATATGGTCAGTGCATTTATCCCAAGTCCCAAGTCTAGTGATCAGCCTGCAGTGGAGGTTCTCTCAAATCAGAGGCAACACCTAAGTAGGCAACATACAATTTGTGTGGTTAGCAACCGAGTAATGCGCCCTGTGCATTGCTCATAGCACCATTCATTCAAGGACAGCCACAATGGGTTGATCACCTGCTTGTGCCATTGTTACTGACCCATAGTATTTCCTGGCTGGTTTGCCAAAGGTGGTTGTTGGGGACACAATTTAAGGAGCTGGGTGCCAACACTACTAACGTGGTATAAGGCAAAGGATAACGAAACAAAACAGCAGTCAGTACATTTATCCCAAGTCCAGTGCATTAGTCAAGAACTTTGCATAGCATGAGCAATAGCCAGTCAAGATGGAAGATAAGGTTATTGTCCAAACATTATCCCATCACAATGTTTATCATCTAAGAACCAATTCTCTCGTCTTCAAATATAATCTTATGTATATTGATTCTTTCCTTTTTTCTTGATCAATTTACCTTTCGGTGTAAGGTTTGCGTTAAGCATCATAGACAAACTTTCGCCAGGGATTTCTATACAGTCTTCCTTTTTGCCTTGATCAATTTGCTAAATATTAACCCCAGCAATGGAAGGTAGCCAATTAAGTACAATTACAATAAGTCGAGACAGATTCTGATCCAGTCAGCCAAGGTCTTTGCACCAATGGTAAGCGAGTGTACACAGACCACCAGACCTTAATAGGACCCCAAAACAATATTTATAGCCGACCATTTTACACTAATTTTGAATACTCAAACATACGTTGATGACGTGACAGAAATAAATGACAAATTCCTCAAAAGACCAATAATTGTTTTACTTTACACATTTTTATTTCTTTTTCCTCTTTAGTCTGAGAACGTCACCCCACAATTACAAAGAGCCCAATAAACAAACATTGATGAAATGGTCGTCAAGTGAAGAGACGCAAAGTCGTGTGTATTATTATAACATAACACTGACCGTAGTTACATCCCACACAAGTGATAGAAGCAACCATCCTTCAGGAATACAACCTCTACACTGGAATCCCTACTAAAACCTTACACCTACTATCAACTTCTATTTATGACAGTGCCTTAAAGAAACCAAAAGTAAATCCTTCTGGAGCTATTTTATCAGTAAACTCATAGGTCTGGACCATAGCCTAGTTTCTGCTACACGACATGGACTAGTGACAAAAAACACTTTCTGGGTAGGACGTATGTCTTTAGCAGATTACTTTCCCAAGCCACATGCGAGTATCTTTTGGCACTTCAAATGGTATCCGACACTACACCTGGGTGAAGTGAGCAAAATTGTGTAAAGCGACTTTCCTACGTCTGACCCAGCCAGGATTCGAACACAGGACCTGATATCACCAGGCGGATACACTGGCCAATTTCAAACCATCTTACAAATACTGAAACATGGAAATAAATAATGAGTCATAGAAGATGAAAAAAGAAACCCCGAGAAGTTTTGATTGGTGACATGGTCAAATTATCTTAGGCAGTTAAAACAACAAGCACATACAAATAAGAAAGATCTGATTCCTCCCCTGCGTAATTCCATAGGGATAGTGAATATGAATATGTAATACACATAGAAAGAAGAGTCTGTGTTTGGCTGGTTGGACATACTTCACAAAACGAGAAATATCACACGAGATCTATAGCTGGATTATAAGAACAGCATGATAGGTACATCTAGTCAGAAATGAATAACGAAAACAAACAATTCTTAACTAGTATGTCCTATACTGTGCAGAATACATCCCCCCCCCCCCACTTCTCCAGTCCAACAGCCTAAGAAGAATAACCCCCAAAATACTGTACAAGAAATAACGAATGAGTGATAAAAGTCTAATGTGTGTCTGTGTGTGTCCATGCAATCCTCGTCCGAGTTCATCAGTCTGCAATGACAGCCTCCAAAAAATAAAATGGTTGAAACAGTCCCCGTGTTTCCTCACGGCTGGGTGGATGGCCTGGGAGAAATGAAAAAGAAAAAAAGAAATTATTAGCCTGTTGTAGTAATATGGGATGTTGTAGCTTTCCATCCATACAATGTTCAAACATTTGCACAGACGAAGAAAAGTCTTTCAATCAAAATGTAAAGCACTACGTACAGGATGTAACTTTCTAACTTCAAACTCCACCACACAATGCTATACAAATGGCAATGATGACAAAGACAATGCTTTTGAAAATATGATTACAATCTACGCGCTTTAAAACAGGTAGTGCGAGACAGAATACAGACGGGAACAAAATACGTCAACACCGACTAAACTAGACAATGAAAACACAAAAATAATAACAAAAATACACCTACAGGGTTGTAAATAGCAAATCAAAAAATTATCTGAAACATTTCAGTTCTCAATGAAAATAATGTGGAAACAAAAACTAATGCTGTTTCGGTGTCGTTTCAGTGAAAAATTTGGAAAAAAATATCTGAAATCAGAGAAAATCTTAAACTTAAAGATTGACACCCTGCACAGCTGGAATATATCTGATCCCCTAAATTGTAGGCAAACCTCATCACTACCACCACCACTGCCTGGCCTGCTACTTACTTGGCCCACTCCACGTTGAGGATGAGATGGTCGTAGCCATAGCCAGACACGCCATCGATGGCCCTCTGTGCGTCCTCTCGTCGATGGAAGTTGATGAAAGCAAAGCCCTGCGGATAGAGGGGTGGACAAACATCAAATACACGACTCTAAAGGAAACTATACAGTTTATTTTGGAAATGGCTCTAGAAAGAAATGGCTCTAGAAATAATTTTAAAACAAGTATAAAAATAAAAGTTTAAAGATTTGTACGTATGGATTTTCGGGCCCCGTATTTCATAAATCAAATAAGAAATATTTTAAGTTGAAATTGAAGATGTTAATCAGTGATGCTAACGGAGGAAAGTTAATAACCCCGTGAGAAATGTCTGTCTTACTAAGTTCCTGCATAATGAAACCCAGCCATTCAACGTCTAAACAGTAAATATTTTATCTAGACAAACCCAGCCATTCAACGTCTAAACAGTAAATATTTTATCTAGACACTAGTTATATAGACCTAAGAGGACATTTTTTGAGGATAATAATAATTTCTTTTTAAACAAAACATTTTTCGAGGATCATGGAAAAGGAGGTAAACGCGAAATCGCCCGCCCGGAAATCGCGGATTTCCGCGGAAGATTAGCATCACTGGGGGTTAATAAGATTGAAATTCTTGACCAGATGAGACTCTGCCAACATGAGACAGGGTTTTTTACTATATCTTTGTCTTTTTTTGGATTGTCGCGTATAATTCTACTATCAAACGCAAACAATTAAATCAAAGAGAAGACCTAAATGATACCCAGACAGTTTATAGTATTCCAGAAATTTTGTTTCTAATCTCAAAAGTATAAACAGAGACTGAATCAATGCTAATTGTGGCCACCTACCTGCCAATTCTTACACACACGGCCACATACAAACACTACTATTCTTACCTTAGACTGTCCAGTGATTTTATCCTTGGCCAGGTATATCCTAGAAATGGGTCCAAATGGTCGGAACAACTCCTGGAGATCAGATTCTCTCGTGTCCTCTGACAAGTTGGTCACACGGATAGTGGCAGCTTCATCTACAAGAGGCAGATAAAAATCGGGAATTGAACATCAGAATCAACACATTTTACAGAGTCTGTGCTCAGCTCAGGTTTGAACTTAATTTATCCTAGATGATAAGAAAACACTGACAAGACCATCCCAAGACATTTGTAAATGATTCTATCTACAAAATCAACATTCAAGAGTTTATCAAAAATTCAATCAAATCGATAAATACGTTTCATGCGGCAATAGCATTTATCACAAAGAGGGTAGATCCAGGGATATAAATGGCAAATAAAACAATTATCTGAAATATGTCACATGCAGATGAAATGAGGAAACAAAATCTAATGGCTTTTCAGTCCACAGTTGGATAGCAAAATTGTCTGAAACCAGTCATAGCGCAATGCAGGCATCTAATAGATTATTTGTATTAGTCAAGCCTCCCCATCAATGTAAGGAGAGTTACCCACCTTTCCTTTGGGTGGCCATGGACTCGCCGCGTCCCTTGTTGGCGCCATCCCTCATGACGGGAGGCACGTACTTCCCTCCTCCCGCTCCAGGCTTGGCAGAGGACGTCGAGGCAGGAAGAATCTCAGGCTTCTTGGCACCTTCTTCCAGCTTCTCCTGAAAATGGAATATCAAAAATGATGATAATTATTACACCAATTATAAAAAAGTGAGAAGATGCCCAATGTCCGATATATACTTAACATATCTGGACATGGCATTTTATACTTGTAACGCATATTTCAACATTAAGTAAATAAAAACAATCATATTGAACAGAAATAGTTGTCTATGAATTGTATTTTCCAATTTTCCTTAGAGTGTTAGAAGTTGGGCTGAAACACTTGTCTTCCTGTTGCTGCTCCCCAATGGAGTTTCTTCCCACTTGCAAAAGACTAATCACAAATTTCACATGTCCTCTGCACACCATGGAGTCCGATATACTTTCTCTCAAAAACAAACATACCCGTTTACAACCACCGGTAATAATACACTTCGACTATCTAGGTATCCAAGGTCTACCATACCCTACCTGAAGGGGTTGTAGGGTGTCTTTGTACGGACATTTGGTCGTCCAATGGTCGCCTTTACAGATACGACAAGAAACAATCTTTGTGGTTTTCAGCTTAGTAATAAGGTCATCATCTTCCCCTTGTTGAGGTTGCTGTGAATTTAAATTGGAAGAAAATAAATACAAAATTGAAAAACCCAAATAGAACAATCAATACAAAATGTTCACAAGTGATGATCAAAATTATTTAAAAACAACTTCTTAAATAAACCCCAGTGCACAATATGAATGTATGTAACGGTAAATAAACAAACAATTTTCTAATATATTTGGCATAGCCTCAAATTCTCACACAATGAGAAGTCAATGATATCTACAGCTCACAGACGAAATGTTCTACTAAAGAAAATGAAGATAAATCAAATTACACGAGAAAGTCATATTTTCATGTGAAATTGAAAATAATGGATTACAACCACAGACAGACATATTTTCTGGTGAGAAGAGAGCGCATTGACACATTTTAGATGCTAAAGGGCAAGCCTACCTCTTTGTTCTGTACAAATTGCATGTGGACATCCTCAGCCACTGTGGTGTTGGACGGGTTAGGGCCAGACGCCGGGTCGTCTATGGCAGACCCAAACTTCCTATACATCTGACAATCACACAAGGTATTCAAAATTAGAGAATATTCGTTGTCACACAATAGAAACAGGAATATTCATATAACAGGGATGGAATCAACAAATTGAAGAGAAGGAATTCTTTTTTAAATAACTGTACTATGTACAATACAACCTGGATAGCACTACATAGAGGTAATAAATAGTCATGGATTGTTAATAATAGACGCTCAACAACATTATACATTGGTTTGAGTATTCATAAGATTAAGACACCTGTAAGCAATGAAAAAGTCATGTTCAGAAATAGATTTGTCTGCAAAGTCTTATGTATTCAATTTTTATCAGACAGCCAGCTTGACCCGACTCCTTTGCAGTCAATAATATTCTTGGCATTTGTTCAGCGCACAAAATATTTTCTGACAGGCCTGTACTTAAGGATAAATCCTGTAAAAGAGTAGACAACTTTTTTACAACAAGTATTACCTTTCTTTTGGCTACAGACTTGGACAAGCGAACCGTCTGGATCTTGAATGTCCTAATGATCTGTTACCGGAAAGAAAAGAACATGAAAGCTTATAAAGATGAAAAATAAACAATCAAGTAAACGTATTAAAAATCAACTCCATCCTAAACTACATACCATATTGCCATGCATAAATTTGAAGCACCTATAAATCTGTGACCAACACTTTCATGAGCAACTTACTTTTTGCTAAAGAAAGACAAAACAATAATTATGTAGAAATTCAAAATACTGGATATTAATAATAGTTATTACTGCCATTTTCATTCACCTTTTTATTGTTTTACTAAATACTGTGCATTGTTTGAGGCACATACATGGGGGTAGATAAAATAAAAAAGGAAAATCAGGACGTAAACCCACAAGTCCGAGGCAAAATGGCTTAAGATGATTCTTCGATTGATGCTAAAGTCTAAAGTGTGTAAACCAGCTATAGGCAGAGAAAGAGCTTGTAAAAGTAAAAAGTGTCCCACGGGTTAACTGTACTGGAAGAGATCATGTCGGAAGAAATTTTTCTGCAAAATAAGGATAAATATAGCATTATAAAAGTGCTTTCAATCATTTATCTCATTCTCTCACCTTGACCAGCTTCCCATCTTCATTGTGTTTATACTCTGTGATGGTCTTCAGTCCCTTTTTTTGGTCAAAGTCTTCACTTGGAGGAGGAAGGAGCCCTGCAGAATACATACAATCATATCATCAGTAAAGTAAGACATTCTCAAATAATAATTGACGGTCATGGATATTACCAGTCGCACTGTTGTTAGCCCGCAGGCTATAGCCAGAGTGACTGGTAATAGTATGTGGGCTA
>JAULCB010226912.1:0-13401 GCA_032358575.1 Dendronotus rufus
CCTAGTTACTACTAGTTACGTTCAGAGCTCAGACTAAAAGTAGGGTAGACTAACTACGATGTCGAAGCAAATAAAAATAAAAGATAAATTCTTTCTGCGAATGGCGGAGGTAATCGGAGAATCTTAGCAAATATCTTATTGGCGGAAAATCGGCAATTGACTGAAGATTTACGGGTCTGCATGTATGTAAGTCCTATTGGAGATGAGTAAAGAGTATAAGACGGAGATCAAATCTCCAAATATGTTGGTGTAAAAATATGACTTTCATCCACACAAACAACAGTACACACTGCCGATAAAGTACATCACCACAATCAACCACATCTAATGATAAAGCAAACAGCACAAAGAATCTAATATGTACATTTATTAGTCCACAACATTCATTATCATCAATTAAACATAAGTACAATCAATGTCTTTTTTTTTTGGTGGGATAGATGGAGATAGGAGGTTCGAATGAACGGAACCAAGAAATATGAATGAACGAGGACTATGGGTATATGATTCAACTATGATAATATAGTAATAGTAATTCATTTGTACGTTGAGGAGGGCAAAAGGGGAAAATAAAATCAATTGGAGAAAATAGTAATTACGAAGTGAAGATATGAGGGGAAGAATCTGGCTAGTACAAGTAGACAGATTGACTCTGGGGAGGGAAATCTTTTTTCTTCCTTAAAATTTTCCATAAATTTGAATGTTCACGACGAGGTGATTTCTGACAACTGATCTCAAGGGAAACAATCACAATGAAATGGTCCCTAGGCTTGGTTTAGAAAAAAATTGCTGACAACTCCAAGATCTGAATTTAGCTCTTCAAAGATTTCAAAATTCATCCTCTCTGAAATATAAGAGGGTGAAGAAAAAAGAAGAGAGAAAAAAGAAGAGAGAAATAGGAGTAGGAGGTTAATAAGGATAAACAAAGGAGCTAGGAGATGAGAAATGTGTCTGTAGTAGTAACGGACATGAAATGGAAGACTTCAAACAGAAAGGATCAGTCTAGGAGGAAAGGTAAAGCAAACAGTAATAATATTAATGATAATCAAACATATCATTTGATGCAATGTGCATGATGATAAAAATATCCATTCCCATCCTAGGGGAGATTTCGAATGAATACACCAGTTAATAATAATAAAGGTTAGAATCTAAAAAGGAGATACATGTTCATATGATGATTAGTGGTGACAATAACATGTGACATTATTATCATTTGAATACATTAAACAGATCAACCACATTTAGCAAGGGAGAACATAAAGTGACTTGATGTAACACCAATTATGAGACAGACGTGAAACAGATGAAAATTTTAAATAAAAAGGATGAATATATGCATACATACATACATACACAAAATTTCGAGATTGTCTTTTTTTTTCAATATTCCATTGTTAAAAATTATATGAAAATGCAATGAATGGGGGGAGGGGGAAAGGAGAAATACCACGTAAAATTTGCATTGAATTAAAAACATGTTTTTGAAAGGTATCAAGAAAAATACAAGACTTGGAATAGTTTTTTTTTTTAAAGAAGATAAAATGAGGAGAAAATAAAATAATACCAAAATCATACAATCCAAGTATTAACCAGCCACAACCAATAGTTTGTTCTTGTGGTACACTGATATAATGAACATAAGAAAAAGTTAAGACAAGGTTACCAATATCAGCTATTGACAAAATGTTATCATGGATCTTGAAAGGTTAAATTACAGACCTTCATAAACCTTATCGTTAGCTCAAAATTACACACAATTTAATAATCACACCAAAGTAAAACATATATATATTTATGTAAAGTTTAGCAAATAAGAAACAACCGTCCCTTTGGTCCTGAAGCAGAAATCAAACAATACAACCGACATTTGAATGAAAATGGATGCATCTACGGAACAAAATGAGCCATAGATTAAAACAGACAATATCATACTGGATTTCTTGACATAGCAGATGGGTTGCATGGAGACAATTTTGTAGGGGAAAAAAAATAATAAAAGTGGGCTGTTGAGTGACTGCTGATCAAAAATCGAAAGAAGTAGTCAAGATTGTGTGTGTGTGGGAGATAAAGAAAGACAGGTTTCAGAGCAAAGAAACAGAAAATCATAAAGAATAGATTTCAGAAATATTATTTGTACAAAACCCGCAATAACCCTTGTTTTCAAGCTTATACAGGAGTCCTTTGATTTGACTCAAGACTGTCAAATCGATTTTCGTTGCCCCGAACAGACACCACACAATGTTGAAAATCGTTAATTGTTTCTAGCTTTTTTTCTTAGCCTAAAGTTAGTAACATAAAATCAGTCACTCAAAATTAATCAAAATAAAAGCTTTCAACAAAACAGTGCAGGAACATTTTAGACAAAGAAATATTGACTAACAGTGAATTGGGACTAGTCAGTAACACTTTTGCAAAGGGTTAAATTATAATTCAGATAAGTGGATTTCAAACATTTTGAAAATGAAAATGATATCAATTGTACAATCCAGGATGCCTGAGATAAAAATTTGAATGAAAAATATCAATCATAAGCAAAAGAAAAAAAAAGGTAGGAGAAAGAGATATTCAACAAATACTATTTTCAGTAGATGATATAAAAAAAAAAAAAAATAGAGAGAGGGAGAGAGAGAGAAAACAAAGGAAGGACATCATGGTTCAAAAGGGAAAACAAATTGATAATTGCAATAATATAATATCATTACTTTAAAACTAATGGTCAAGTCAGTCAAGCCTGTGTTTCCGAACTGTATTTCTTAAGTAGATGTATCCAATGAATGCTGCCTCAGTATCAGTAGGTAAAAAACACACAAACAAAATAACGATTTGAATGGTCAGGTGATAGTACAATAGGAGGAAAAATTAAGTTGTAACCTTTAATTTTCAATGAAAGTAAAAGATAAGATAACCCTCCGTGATTTGAAAAAAATAAAGAAGTATAGAATCCTAACAGAATTATTAGATTATTAGATATTGCCTTGGCAACAAATATAGGTTTTAAAAGAAGAAAAGCTAGGAAGAAGTTAATTGCTACAAAACTCAAATAGTCACAGCATGGCCAGATCTAATGCCATTCATAATGATAATGACGACATTGGAAACAAAAGTCACACCACATGTAGCCTAGAAATCTTGTTCCATTTTAATGACGTGAATACTTGCCCAGATAGTCCCGTATTTGAAAAAATAATAACATAAAATATGCCGCGACAAATTCAATCTTACAAACATTTGTTGAACCTTTATTGTCAACAACAATCTAAAGAATATCTAAAACCCATAAAATATAACAGATAATATCAGAAACCCCTACTATAAGTGTAAATGAGTTATTATCCCAAACGTCTTTGTCACAACTTGTGAAAGAAACAAACGATGAAATGTATCCACAAATAGTTATAAACAACATAGAGATAGATACACACAGCAATGAGGACGACCCTATATCCTGAAGAGATGCCTTCAGCCTTCAGTTAATTGAAAGACCCTCCTCCCTTGGATACAAGAATTCAGATCATCCTTCTAACTTTAAATCTACAAGCATCCCTCTCCTAGAATGGTTTAAAGACCAATATGAACATAATAATATCCAGTGGTGTTAGTGGTGGTATTGTAATTGTAGATAAGAAAAAACAACATGAGAAGACAGTGCTGAAAATAAAACAAGAAACAATAGAGCACACCGTCCTGTATTACCTGGTTTTGATTTCCAGTCACGTTTGATAAAACAAGGATCGTCATAAATCATGATAAGTGATAGCAGAGTTTAATTATTAATTGTTAGTGTTAGATTACACTAAAAAAAGCAGGGAAAAAAAAAGAAGAAATTATAACTGCTACAATACTCAATTATTCACAGTATGGTCAGATCTAATGCCATTTACAATTAATTGTGCATACCATAAGTTGTAAAAACAAAAATGCAAAAAGAAAACTAATGAGGTCTGACATTTGTGGTTTAAAGCATTTTCAACTCCTCTTTTGTTTTTCGTAAATTCGTAGTCCCGCAAATGAAAATGACAAACAAAAATTTATCACTGAAACAGGACAATTCAAGGATATATTTACTCAAAATAATACAGTTTCTAAGCGGGTAATAATTTTGAATAACAAAATATTAGAAACAAATATCATGCAAAATAATAAACAAAAACAAAACAACTGTTGAGGAACTATATTATTTATGGTTGAATACTTTCTTCTCCATTGGAGTATTGAACACAATTGTATCAAAGTGGGGAATTTGTGCTTTCTGTTTGTGTAAAAGTAAAAGGTGTATAAAAAATGTCAATTTATGAAATGTTGACTCGACTACTTTGGTGAAATTCATGGTAAGGACAATTTACAATATTTTCAGAATGAACAATGAGCCAACACAAACTGTCTCTACCAGTATTTGTGAGAAGAACAAATATATTACACACCAACAATATTGAGCAATGTTAAAACCTCAATATGGTAGACTTCAAACAAAGACGAGAGTACAATAGAATTGTACAACCAAAATCTATAATCTAAAAAACCCCAGGTAAAGTCTTAATCTAACATCACAATCCCAAAATTTTCATCATTTCAACAGACAGCTAATTATACAACTATAGAAAAGGAAAAAAACGTGGTCAAGTATAGTTGTGCTCTAATATACCAGTTATCATGGGCGATTAAATCATCTATTTATAAATAAATCCAAACAAATCTAAACAAGGATGAGAAGAATGTGTGTGGGTGTGTGGTCTTCAAATGTGTTACATACAACAAAAACGTTTTGGTTACAAATTTAATTAACCTTCTTCTTCCTGCAGCTACAAATCAAATTGTTAAGTGAATGAAAATACTGCAGAGGAAAGTCGATACCAAGAGATTTAAAATGCGAGCTTGATAAATTAAATCTCTGCACCTAACAAACAAACAAATGTTAGTTTATTCTTTGTTGAAATCAGGAGAGAAAAGAAACAGAGGAGGGACAGAATAGACTAAGTCAAAAGGGGCAGTCAGCAATTTGCTGAAACTGAAACATCCAAAATAAATTCAATTCTCAAATATATGCAAGTGGTACGATAATAAGACAGGTAAGTGAAAATAAAAGAAATGAAAATAATATCACTGTCGATGGATACACATTGTATCTTGGAGGTGGATTTCATTACCAATGAATATATCAGTCAGCGTCCATTATCTTTTAAAATTTAATCTACTGAACACACACTTAGAAAAAGAATATTGAGTTGATATTAAGAGGGGAAAAAAAAGATTAAAACTAACTGTTAAATACATATGTATTTCTAATGTTAGAACAGGTAATGTAAATATTTTTTTTGAAAAGAAAAAAAAATGCTGAGAAATGGATTTTTATTTCTATGGACCCAACTTGTCAATTAATTTATATGTATTCAAAACTTATGTCTGAAAAAAGTTTCAGAAGCAAAACAAATTTGTGAGACAGCAGTGCAAAAAAACCAACAAACAAAAACATAAGTAACTTTATACATTTGCGTTAATTATCAGCTTACCTAAAATCATATATTGAGATTCACATGAGTAAACATAAAAGAATTATTTTCATAAATGCAATCATCTCTCTCTGTATTCTGTACGGAATTGCAAAAGCGCAATTTGAAAATAGCTTTTCTTATAAATAGTGCCGAACAGCAAAATTTATCTAAATAAATCAAAACAATTAAATCTGTGAATATCTATATATTTGTTAATCTGTGAATATCTATATATTTGTTAAGCTGTCTTATTCAAAACAAATACAATTTGTATTTTTTTAAAACCTTAATTATTGTGGTAGTGTGTAATTTAATATGAAACTGCGAAGAAAAAAAAAGAAAAAAAATTAATTCAATTCTGTGGGTAGAGTAAAACTAAATGAAAGAAAGTAAGCAGTTTTATTTTGTTAGGATGCTTTGTGTCCATTTATGTAAAAGCATACTTTGAAGCGAACATAAAAATCACACAGAGTCAAAATCTTGAGATCTGCAAATCCAACAGGATAGGGGTTTTCTTTGTCCATTCAATGATTACAACCAGTGCACAACAAAATCCAGCCTCAAGGCTATTGATTAAAATAATCTTAGGATTTCAACTATCATGATCCAACCAATGGCATGAACAATGCTTCAATGATGAAGGATAGAGATAGAGAAAATCTAATTGAGAAACAAATTGACGTTCAATATAAAAGAGAATGTACATGTTTATAGGATAGAAAGATTTTCCCAAACTTTTTAAATAAAATACTAATGCTGATTTACTTAAAACTTCATAAAAGAAATGGGAAGAGCATCAAATCACTCCAACAACATCAGATGATCCAAACACCCTGTGGCATGCCTTTCGGAGAGATATTTTACAAAACTATCCTCACTCTATCCAGGTGAAGAATGGGTACTGCCTCACACATGTGAAATTAATCTGTGCTAGACTAGCATCCCATCCAGAAAGTGACTCTTCAGTCACTTGTTCGCTTTCGCTTCATGACTGAATGTTACTGGGATAAGCTCCAGAGGAATTTACTTTTCGCGTTAAGTACACTCTTTAAAAGCTATTCCTATATATTATATAAGTATTTGATAAAAACACACAATGTGGTGTAGGTGGTAGGGAAATATAAAATCATTTTAAATTATTGTTTTCACTCTTGCTTTGACTTAGGGACTTCTCAGAACTGGCACAATCAGTTTTTTGAACATATTAAGCAATAAGGAGAGGAACAAAATCCAACAGGACCCCCCCTCGGCAAATAAAAGACAATAGAAAACTGATAATGAAACAATCGAGGAATGTTTGAATCACTGCATTTTTACCCTGTATAAAAACCAGCTCAATTTACAGAAGCTGTTTTTAGTTAAGTAGGATTGTAGAGAGTCATTACTTTATGTATTGAATATATTCTCACTGACCACATGAGCGGCAAAATACAAATACAATGTATACATGATAAACATTTAAGGGTGAACATGTATGGACTTGTACAAAAATCTATTCAAAGGGGAAAAATTACAACAAAAATGTACAGTAAATATCTTTCTAAAGCGATAAAAAATGGTCTTGAACAGTACAGATTTGACTCGTTTACCCATTCCTGTTACTATTCATTTCATGGGACCAATGGAAAAACAACTAAGTGGCATGAAATGATGCACAAAAATAAAGTAACCATACTTGGTCACATACTGGGCATGATTTAAACAGACGAATTGAAACATTTCAAAATAAAATATGTCATACGTTTTATGGACTAATGAATTATAATTGCAATATCTTTCAAACTGCCATACCCATCATAACATAGTTTCTTCCATAAACAAAAATAATATATTGTTTTTAAAATACACAAGGCGGAAAAAAGATTTTTTTAAAAGACAACCCAATTAACAGTCCATAAATCTTAAATTAGAAGGCACAATTTGTTCATAATTTTTAGCAGGCGAATTTAAGCAATTTTGTGCCCTGTTGAGGTTTAGATTTTCTCCACTTTCTATAATGAAAAGGAAATTTTGAAATTACTGTTAAAATATTTCGGGCAAATTTAATTTTTGTGAAGTTGATCATCGATCCCCCAAAAAATCTGAAGAAAATAAAGAATAACTTAAAGCAATTTATCGATGGCAACATACGCCCTGGTTTTCACTCGTAATCAAATCTACTTATTTTACAATTTAGGATTTAAAAGAATAATATATTCACGGACAACTCAGATGAGGAAACCCCTATCTCATAATACATCAACATCGCCAAAACCTGTACAAAATATATTCCATGTATATATATGGATCGAAATAAACATACATACATACATTGTACATGAACATGATGAATTAAGTGTATAAAGACAGGTACATAATGTTATTTCATTTCAATATCTTTTTTAAAAATCATGCTGGATTTTTAGGTTATGGTTTTATAATGTGACTGCTTTGCTGGTTATATGGAAAACACATTTTCTACCTTTGTACATTGGTCAGCAAAAAAAAAAGTTGTAAACAAACAGAAGTACAAAAATAAAACGGCAAACACACAAACCACTTGAAACATTTTTTTTGTTTATCCTCACCGAACTGAAAATGAACTGTGTTTGGTGAAAAATGAATCATCACTACAGTGGAAATCCATAATCATTCGATTTAGAATACATCTTTCCAACATCTATTACAGTGGAAGTCGGATTCAACGAGGTCGTCGGGACCGACGACATGATCTCGTTGTATGAGACCGCTCGTTATACGTGACGTCGGGTATAACGGAAAGTCGCATACAGGGATTTCAACTGGCCTCGTTGTAGCCGAGTTCTCGTTGAATGTGACCTCGTTGAATCCGGCGCCCACTGTATAGAGATACATCATAACAGAGTTGATTGAATATATTTCAAATGTTTATAAGAAAGAAAAAATCTCTTCAGAGATTTGCTTCACACCACAAGATGACAATCTTATTGTTCGCATAGTTATAAAATCTTTGCATCCCTTTGATAACATCAAGTCAATTATGAATGACCAAGTCGTAATGTGAATACAGAATGGATCCTTTTTTTCCCTAGAACTTGATAAAACAATCCAACTAGCTACAATCCGGAGGTTTGTCGGAGTAATGATTGCCCATCTGCGGTGGATCCATGCCTCCATACATAGCACTCATCCCAGCATGCATGCCCATATGATGTTCAGGAGCTCCCATCATCCCCATTTGTGGATTGAACATACCCATCTGAGATGCCGACATTCCAGGGTTACCCGAATGCATGCTACCCATCCCTGGAACCCCCATTGAACCAGAAGGATTTTGCATGCTCATATGAGAACTGTACGAACTCATGTCTGAGGGAAGTCGCATTTGAGCCGAGGAGTTTGAGTAGCTGTTGATTTGCATTCCTGGGGCGTAGCTCGCCATTTGACTCATGTCGGCGGGAGACTGGCCGTACAGACCCATGGGACCCATCCCCATTCCGATGTGCGAGCCTTGGGAGGGAATGTTCATGTGCTGTGGGAGGTGCGAGTTCATGCCACTCAGGTGACTGCTTTGAGGTGTCATGTGAGCATTCTGTGGGTTCATCTGCGGAGATCCCATTTGCTGATTAGAAATAGAGCTCATTTGGTCCTGCCCTGAGGCTTGCTGTAGTCCTGGAGAGGAAATCTGACCCATCCCCATATGGGGATGTGAGCCAGGTGCCATTGAAAGGTGCATCCCTGAATTGGAGGGGTTCATCGGGTTACCAGAAGACATCTGAGAGCTGTGTGCATTCATAATACCCTCTGGTCCCTTTCCCGACTGATACTGAACATTAGGAGAATTTGCTGTGGACACTTCGGATCCCTGAGATCCTGGTTCGCTTTGGGAACTAGGAATGCCATTCTCATGCGAAGGATCATTTGGATAAGCAGGATGTCCGTTGGAAGCTTGGTTGTCCTGAGATTTATCATCGCCACCATCCTGTGATCCATCTTGAGAGCAACTTTGGTCTGTATTTAGTCCCTCTTTTCCATGCTCATGAGTTCCATCTGCACTTCTCCCCCCTAGACAAGCGCTGTTAGGGGTGTTGTGACTCGGTGACTGGTTGATAGTGCCTGGTTGGGGAGTTTGCTGAGATGGTGAATGCCCATGAGAAGAATGTGCGGGCGATGACTGGCTGTTTCTTTGCGATGCATGAAGAGCAGGAGATGGCTGACTTCGTGCATGGGCAGGTGACTGATTCGGTGCAGACGCATGTACTGGAGATGTATGGTTATTGGAGCTTTGAGCAGGAGAATGATGATACGACTGAACAGGGGGAGACTGAAAGCCGTAATGGCCCGGAGATTGCTTATTGTTGTAAGGATTGTGATGCTGAGAATGAGGGACAGAAGTTGCAGGGGATACCGATGGTCCGTGAGAGGGATGAGGCAATGATGGAGGATGACTTGGACCTTGGTATGGGATTCTTCCATAGCGAATGATGTCGATGATACCGATTTCAGTTAACTGCTTTATCGCAATGTCGGCCCAACCTTTGTTGGCAGCAGGATTGATCGGACTTGGGTGCATCAAGCACTCAAGGGTTGTCCCACTAAATTCATCTGCGGACAAAGACTTCTGGGCTTGCGCAAGAGCATATTTTCCAATGCATACGACGTATTTACATTTCAGAAGACGCACAATTTCAACTAATGTTTCATTGCAAAGAGCGTTGATTTGATCAAGTACTGATGAGGTCAACTGTGGTGGTGTCACATTCTTCCCACTGTCTGTGAGGAAGGCAAATGGACACAAATTGTGTACATAGCTTGTTCGAAAAAATTGCTCCGGGGTATGACATAGTGTTCGAAACAGTTGCCAAAAACGTCCTCCTGTGACTTCTGAGCGAGAACATTCCAATCCGACCACTCTTCTTTTCGGATGTTCTAAAACAGGCTTGAGAACTTCTCCTTCAACTTGAAGCCACTCTTTCACAATGGCACATTCACCAAAGGGAACTCCATTCTGTGACATGCCAAAGGGACCTGGATTCATACCAACAAATAGGATGTATTTTTCACCCGTACAAAATCGTCGCACAAACTTGAGATGTGAATCGAATGCATATTCAAGGGGATTGTACACATACTGAATCTTTCCTGGGAGGCTAACTCTTGACAGTTTTTCACACAAATCCTTTTCGCTCAAGACATAGGTGTCTGCATAATATTGAGGGGTACCAATTTTTGCATTTGAAGTGAACAGGTAGATTCCACGAACAGAGTGAAACGAGGCAGGATCTCTCGGGGCTGGAGTCGGTGCTCTCTCAACTTCCTCGGTGGATTTTTTCGGTTTTTTGGGAGTGGGACTGTGCACGCGATCATCCAGAAATGCAGCACTTCTCATCATCCCAGCTTGCAAGGCATGCGGTCCAAAATTACTTCCTCCACCTCCAGGGGGTAGTCCGTGGAAATAAGGGTTGGATAACTGCCTGTACCTGTAGCGCTCCAGGTCCTCGGCTGACATCAAATTAGACTCTTGCTTGAGAGGAAAGCCCGGTATAGAGCCGTGTCCCCAGCCCATGGATGGATGATACGGGAAAGCCATCTGCCCAGCCTGACTGTTAGAGTAGAGGCCCATGGCCGAGGATTGCATGAGCTGGGAGGACGATATCCCACTCATATACCGATTCATCCCTTCTAACGAGTTAGGGTGAGATGGTGGGAAGCCACCCATTTGGTTATAGCCGTACATGGGATAACCATAGGACTGAGAAAAGGGGGAAAAGTGACCAGCTCTTGAACCAGATTCAACGACGGATCCACTGGATCCACCAAACGCTGGAGCATAGGGGCTGGAAGGAATGCTGTTGGCTATAGTACTGGAAGTGTATAGTGAGGAAGGATTGGAGAATGATGAAGGTGAAGAATGAGTTTCAGATGTTGGTGTTCCAGAGAACTGACCATGAGGGGAGGACGCAGTCAAATTCTCAGTGGTTGCTACCCCTGGTGAATGAGAGGCGGAGCTTCCTCTAAGAGAAGAGCTTGAAAACCCCAAGTCGTGTACACCTGGATAGGTAGACTGACCATATGCTGCGGCATAAGGTGATGTGAGATTGGCAGCAGCCGACAGATCACTTGATTTTGGATATCCGAGTACAGATTCACCTGGCAGACCACTCATACTGGCGGCTGATTGGCCTGTTGCAAGACTTCTCATGTCTGAAGAAAATTGGTGGGCGTAGGACTCGAGTGATGATGGGAGGCCAGTGTGCTGGGAATATGCATCCCATGGACTTGATGATGACATCTTTGATAGAAAAAGGAAGCAAACAGTGCAAATGAAAGGGAATATAAATATAACAAAAGGAGTAACAAATTCAATACTTGAATAAGAAAAAATTACAAAGCTAAATCAAATTATGCCCTCCAAAATGCATTATTGATCATAAAAATCATTTGAAAAATTTAAGTTAAAGCAAGGGATTATTCTATGAAAGCTCAAAAGTTTGCATTCCATCATTACAGTCATTACAATAAAACAATAAGATACATATTTTAATTACAACTGAACAGATTAACACAATAATGATTTTATCATATGATGTGCGATTTCTGTTACGATGAAACCAAAATGGAACATGCATCTAATCTGAAATAATAAAAATGCTAATAGAGATTATATCACTTCAACTGAAATTCAACACAACTAATCATATCGCATACCTCTCAGAAAATATATGATTTAAAAGTTAACAGTGCAGACTATCTGAACTGTAAATCTTTAAAATCTACAAATCATACTTAATGTTTAATCATTTAGGCATAAGACCTCTAAAATGCTAAATTCTCACCCAGTCCGAAAAAGAAAGGAAAGCTATATCAATGACGATTAAAATGTAATTGGGACTCTCCCTGAATTTCATTTCATAAAGTTAGGGATAACGGCAAAGGGACTCTTTTTCGGTGGTTAGTTAGAGTATACTGAAACCCCAATACTCAAATACATTAGTAGAACCCTAGATTTTTAACCAATACTCCAAGGACTGCAAAATGAATAGGAATGGTGCAAGTAGTGTTACAACACAGTAGCAGAATTTCTTACATATCTTTTTTTTATAATTGCACAGACTGTATTCTTTTGTAATAAGTTTTGCGCATGCGTTCTTAGAGGTGTTACTGTGAAGAGTATGGGTCCATCATGTTATATTTGGGTTTAAACAAAATTATTTCCCTAATGGTTTTGTAAATCGTCGATTGTTAAATTGTGTTGCTTAGCATGGCCTAATAAATTATAACTTGAACTTCATTATTTAAAAAATGTTTAATCAAAAATTAAATTGGCAATTCAAATAGCAATTATTCATGATCTTCATCATGCTCTCAGCGCTTTACAATATCAAATTAATCCCCTGACAGGCCCTAGCAAACCAATTGTTCATTCTCACTCCCCGGGGAGCATAAAACAAACATTTTAAACAATATTTCCCATTTATTTTCTTAGTGATTAGTGTCTTTCACATACAAAGATGTCAAAATAACCCTTTTTCACATTTTCTACTCAAACTTTGATAGAACAGACTGAAATAAGACAAACAAATTTAAATAAATACATGTTAACAATTATAACCAAAATCATTACCTTTGTTTTATTGACAATGTTTACATATATATTGTTTACAAAACAGCTGTTGACAGGCCAGAGGCAAAAAGGTGCACAGTTTTATCAGTTATTTTAAACTGACTTCTCTTTGTTGAGAACTCCCTTGGTGAGTGTTCAGATGATCGCAATTGGACCTCCATCTGGAAATAAGATGGAAAAATAAAATTTAACATCATGAAAATAATGACATATAATATAGCGCTTATAAACTGTCTTGTGTAAAAATGTCTTTTGTTTGTTTGTTTTTTGGGGGGTTTTACGGCTCTTCGACCTCTTGGATCATAACAGCGCCGAAAAAGTAAGACG
>JAULCB010227245.1:0-21042 GCA_032358575.1 Dendronotus rufus
GTTTCTTTCTGTACTTCGGTGTCTTCAATCTTGGGTTGAGAGACATCGAATTCCACAGTTTCCTCAAAAGTAGAAATCTCCACATCTTCCTTGATCTCTTCAATCTCTTGAGGTTTTTCGAATTGTACCTCAATAGTTTCTTTCTGTACTTCGGTGTCTTCAATCTTGGGTTGAGAGACTTCAAATTCCACAGTTTCCTCAAAAGTAGAAATCTCCACATCTTCTTTTACCTCTTCAATCTCTTGAGGTTTCTCATTGACCACTGAGATGGTTTCTTTTATAACTTCAATGGTTTGTTCTTGAGGCTGGTCAATCTGAGTTTCAAGTGTTTCTTCAATTGTGGGAACTTCTACAACTTCTTCAATTTCTTTGACCTCTTGAGGCTTTTCAAATTGAATTTCAATGGTTTCCTTGTGACTCTCCGTCTCTTCAGTCTTCGGCTGAGTGACATCAATTTCAATAGTTTCCTCAAAAGTTGAAATCTCGACTTCTTCTTTCACCTCATCAGTGTCTTGTGTATTCTTTTGTTCAACAGTTACCGTTTCTTTAGTGATTTCAATAGTTTCCTCCTTTGGTTGATTAACTTCAGCCTCGATAGTATCTTCCGTTGTTGGACTTTCTACAATTTCTTCAACTTCTTTTACCTCCAGTGGCATTTCAAAGTCGACAACAATCACTTTCCTCGTTTCTTCAATTGTTTCTTCTCGAGGTTGGTCTGTTTCTGTCTCCACTGTCTCCTCAATTGTAGGAGCTTCAACGATTTCTACAATCTCTGTAACCTCTTGAGGTTTTTCAAACTGCACTTCAATGGTTTCTGCATGCGTTTCTGTCTCCTCTGTTTTGGGCTGAGATACTTCAAACTCCAGACTTTCTTCAAAAGTAGAAATTTCAATATCTTCTTTCACCTGGTCAATTTCTTGAGGCATTTCAAAATCAACGTTGATGATGTGTCTTGTCTCCTCAATCGTCTCTTCGTCAGGCTTTGCCATTTCGGTTTCCTTTGTGTCCATAGCTTCAGAAGTGTCAACAACCTCTTCAATTTCCTTGGTTTCATGAGGTTTTTCGAAGTCTACAATAATGACTTGTCTGTCTTCCTCGATGGTTTCCTCAGAGGGCTGGTGAATCTCAGTCTCAATGGTGTCTTCCACTTGTGGGACATCCACCGTTTCTTCGACTTCTTTTACCTCGTGAGGCTTTTCAAATTGAACTTCGATCTTTTCTCGGTGTTCTTTTGTATCATCTACAATCAGTTGGTTTATTTCGATCTCAATAGACTCTTCAAAAGTTGAAACATCAACATCTTCTTTTAGCTCCTCAACTTCCTGCGGCTTTTCATCTTGAATCAAAATGAATTCCTTGACTGAAGTCATTTCATCTTCTTTTGGCTTCTCAAACTCCACATCAACAGTTTCTTGTACAAGAGGAGTTTCTTCAATTTCTAGTATCTCCTTAACCTGATGAGGCTTCTCAAATTTGATCTCAATAGTTTCTCTGTGAGTTTCAATTTCCTCAACCTCAGGTTTCTTTACCTCTATTTCAAGGGTATCTTTGAAACTGGAAACTTCGATGTCTTCTACCGTTTGTTGTACCTCCTGGGGTTTTCCCTTGTCAACAACAATAGTGTCTTTGATTACTTCCAACGTCTCTTGTTTCGGCTGTTGGATCTCAATCTCCACCTTCTCTTCAAAGGTTGGGACTTCAATCACCTCTTCCACTTCTTCCGTTTCCAGAGGCTTTTCGAAATCAACTACAATGACATCTCTTGTTTCTTCTACAGTCTCTTCATGAGGCTGATCAACTTCTGTCTCTTCTGTTTTCTCCACACTTGAAGATACTACAACTTCTTCGATTTCCTCAACAGCTTGAGGTTTTTCAAATTTGATTTCAATTGTCTCGCTATGTTGCTCTGTGTCTTCAATAGTGGCACCTTTTATCTCAATTTCAATGGATTCCTGGAAGGTTGACGTTTCAATCTCTTCTTTGGACTCGTCCACTTCTTGAGGCTTTTCCTTTTCAACAGTCAGAGTTGTTTTTGTAATTTCTATAACCTCTTCTGTAGGTCTGTCAATGTGAATGTCAATTTTCTCTTCAAAGGTTGATTTTTCAACAGTTTCTTCAGATTCAGTAACCTCTTGAGGCTTTTCGAAGTCGACCACAATGATCCCTCTAGTTTCTTCAATGGTTTCTTCATGAGGTTGGTTTATTTCAACTTCAACAGTGTCCTTTACTTTGGGAGCTTCAACGAGCTCTTCAATCTCTTCAACTTCTTGAGGTTTTCCCAGTTCAATTTCTATAGTTTCTTTGTGCACTTCTGTCTCTTTGATGGTAGATTGGTCAAACTCGATCTCGATAGATTCCTTGACTAACGATGACTCAACCTCCTCTTCAACTTCTTCAATTTCCTGAGGTTTCTTTTGTTCCACAACGAAACTTTCCGTGGTAACTTCAATGATCTCTTCTTTAGGTTGAGTGGCTTCCGTCTCAATAGTATCCTTAATTTGTGGAACACTAATGATTTCATCAGTTTCTTCTACTTTCTGAGGCTTTTCAAACACGATTTCTATGGTCTCCTTATGGTATTCAGATTCTTCTACAATCGGCTGATTTGTTTCAAATTCGACTGTTTCGTGGAAAGTTGATTCTTGAACATTCTCAGTTACATGTTCGACTTCCTGGGGCTTTTCCCTGTCAATGGTGATTGTTTCTTTATGAACTTCAATCATTTTTAGCTGAGGCTTTTCCACTTCAGTATCTTCATTTTCTTCTACGGATGGAACTTCAATGACTTCCTCGGTTTCATGAACTTCTTGAGGTTTTTCAAAATCCACAACAATGATCTCTCTCGTTTCTTCCATCGTTTCTTCTTGTGGTTTGCTCATTTCAGTTTCTTCCGTCTCCGCTACAGCAGGACTTTCTACAACTTCCTCCACCTCTCTAACTTCCTGAGGCTTTTTGAATTGAACTTCAATGGTCTCTTTATGATCTTCAGTTTCTTCAACTTTGGTTTGTTTTATCTCAATTTCAATCGAGTCTTTAAAAGTAGAAACTTCAACAATTTCTTGAATCTCTTCTGTCTCTTGGGGCTTCTTGTGTTCCAAAGTGATAACCTCTTTGGTGACTTCAAAGGTTTCCTGCTTGGGCTGGTCCATTTGAGTCTCAAAGGTTTGTTCAAGGGAAGGAGCTTCAACTACTTCTTCCACCTCCTGAACTTCTTGAGGCTTTTCAAACTGAACCTCAATAATACTTTGTTGAGTCTCAGTTTCTTCTACCTCGGGTTGTTTGACATCAATCTCGATGGTATCTTTGAACGTCGCCTCCTCAATATCTTCTTGGACTTGTTGGATGGTTTGAGGCTTTTCTCTCTCCACCACGATGCTTTCTGTCGTGATTTCGATGACTTCCTCCACTGGTTGATCCGTCTGAACTTCGAGAGTGTTTTTGTACACTGCCTCTTCAATGGTCTCCTTGGTTTGGTCAACCTTTTGGGGTCTTTCAATATCCACAACGATGATGCTTCTCGTTTCTTCAATCGTTTCCTCCTGGGGATGTTCAGTTTCAATGTCGCAAGTTTCCTCTACTTCCGGAGCGTCAACCTCTTCCTGGACCTCTCCAACCTCTTGAGGTTTTTCAAAGTCTACAACGATTACTTCCCTCGTCTCCTCCACCACATTTTCCTGCGGTTTGCCAACTTCGATCTCAATGCTCTCTTCGAAAGTTTCTGCTTCCTCTTTCTCCTCTTTCTTTTCCACCACAAGTATTTTGGAAATGTGGGTCTCTGTGAGTTCTGTTGGGGCAGGGGTTTCATGCTCCACCTGGGACACTGTACGCTCAAAAGTGATTTCTTGCTTGTAGGTGGTTTCCTCAGGGCTGACTTCTTCAACTACAGTTGGAAAAAAGGAAAAAGAAACCGAATTAAAATTCATGCAGGACAACAAAGTGATATGGATATACAAGCATAATTCATAAGCTCAATCTCAAATGCAAATATTCTTGAAAAAAAAAGAAATAGTTGGTACCTAGTAGGTCAAGTACGTATATATATGATTCATTCCAGTTTATACTTTGAAAATAATTACAACTCGAGAAGAGAGTAAAAGATGGTTGCATTCTAACTCTGGTTTTAAACCAACAAGGCTCAAAACATTGACTACACTGCAAATAACCAACTAAGCTAAAGTCTATTTAGGGGGCCAACCTTTGACTGGTGGATGCATTGCGGACAAGTAGCAAGTTATACAAGATATTTCTCAAATTTCAAATTTTGACATCTTTGAATATAAATTGGTTAACAGAAAGTACACAGACGATCTTATTGTCTGTAAAAGTCTCTAAACTCGTAAATCAAGCAGATGGATTTTCCAAGCAGGTCGTTTTAAAACTTTAAACTTGTAAGTCAGAGATGTGTTTCTCAAAGAGATTCTATAGCTCGTTTACTTAGGTACAAGTATAAAGTTTCAATTTGAATGTGAAGAATGTTATACAAGTTTAGATTATAATATGATAGCATATTTCTATTGGTCTAAGCTTTAAGCTATCTATATTCACCTCACCGAGCTTTCTGGGCAAAAAAGGCAGACTAACGAGTTCAGAGTCTTTCACAGATGTTATGATGCCATTGAAAAGATTAAACAAGTAGCTATATAATGAGTTGTTTTTATTTTCCCGTAGTTCTTAGACCTCATTCGTATAAATCTTATACATTTGTGAAGGTTCCCCTATGATAATTTACAACAAACAGTGCATGAGGGAAAATCAAACCACAACTAACTACTCAATGCAAACGACATTCCATGCAGTGTGTCAGAAAAGACAATAAACAGAAACATGAAATTTGTCAAAACCAAAAATACAATACAAAAACAAAACAATGATAAAATAATAAGAAGAACAAAACTAAAACAACAAAACAAAAGTATGTTTTAAAGAGACATCAATTGTTTTTACAGTTAACAATGCTGTGAAAGTATAGCTTTACAGCCCACTTTCAGACAGAAAATTATGGAGAAAAAGCTATTGTAAAATGAAGATTTTCATATACAGAAAAAGAATGTTAACAACAATTAAATCCACAACCTATTGATTATTATTTTTTGTGGTTAACTGAATTTGATTCAAACCTATTACAGACTTCATAGAATAGAGAATTTAGTAATACCAAACACACAACTAACAAAAAAGAAACTGAACATGTAACTTGTAGTACAGTCAGAAAAGTTGGAAATCCAACCAATGGAAGTTTTGGCAGGCTGGAACAAGAAACTCGATCAAAAGTTTCAGAAAAGTAGAAATGAGAACCAGATAGAAGACTAGACAAGTCTCTGTCAGAAATCTATAATAAATTATAATATACACCATGAAATCAAGTGAAATTGGTCCCAGAGTAATGGTAAAATAATAATCTTTATGAAAGAATGGAAGATTTCATATTCATAGAGTGTTTTTTTCCTTCTTCACTAACTATCATTCTATAAATAACAGAGAAGTAAAAAAAGGCAGAGAGAAGTTACTGGAATAAAACTTTTTAAAAAGAAAGAAGAACTGACTTTAAATCAACTTTATCTGGGCAAAGGAAAACATTATGATAAGGTCAAGGTCAAAGGGAAAGGATCCACTTTTAGGGAGGGGAGAGATAATAGAAAATAAGGTAGGGGAGAGATAATAGAAAATAAGGTAGGGGAGAGATAATAGAAAATAAGGTAGGGGAGAGATAATAGAAACTAAGGTAGGGGAGAGATAATAGAAAATAAGGGAGGGAGGGATTGAGAATTATTTTTAAGAAATTTTGGATCTTTTAAGAAATAAATCATAGTGGATTACGGAATGTAGGTAGTTCTATGTTTATGGGGAATGGAGAGTCATAAGGGATTTGGTTGGGGTGTGGTGAGGTGGGGTTGGGGTGTGGAAGGGGGGGATAAAAGGAGAGTATATGGAGGGAAGGAACTGTAAGAGAGGGTTGTTTTTGAGGAGAAAGAGTAATTGAAATCTATCGGGAATATTTCTCAGTATATTTTTATGTTTGGTCAGATTCATAATAGGGAAGGAGGAAAAGTTGGAAAGCAGGGAGGGGGAGGGGAGGGTAAAGTAAATTAAATAAAGGCAATTTAGATTTAACCCCAAGACCCACAAACAATATCCTACTCTTGAACACTTACACAAGACAGGTAAGGATTAAATAATATATAATATATGAGAGGATATTTTGTGAAAAATTCCAACATCACCTGATTTTGTGTCTGTATGAAATTTGTTGAAACAAAATGGCTGTCTGATCCACAGCTGTCGAAAGCCTATAACTATGTCATTCCAAACACGGCAAAAACAGCGAGCGCTGGCTATGAAGCTTTGAAAATAGTACATCATTGTATTTGAAACAAGCGTCAATCCAAAAGATGTCATAATGATAATGAAGGAAAAAAAGAAGAAGAAAAAAAAGAAAAAAAAAAGGAGAAGATGAAGGAAGGGGAAAAAAAGATCCAGAGTCAAAAATTAAAAGAAATAAAATTAAATATTTAAATTAAATAAAATTGATCCAAAAATCTTAAGAAATTATGAAAAAAAGAATATTATATACTAACCCTTTCATAAAATAAAAATAAAACAGTTATGAAACTAAAAGTATATAGAAGATGAAATAAAATATAAAATATGATATGATAATACCAAATGTGAAAAACAAAAGGGTTTAAAATAGATTTTTTTCAAAGTGAAGGAACAGATTCAGACAAGCAAAGACTTTTCTTTTCATTCTTGGAGTGCAAAACCAAATCAATAACATATGAAAATATTGTATATTGTAGTACTTTCTGATACATATCAGAGTTTCCTGTTACATACACAATTCCCTGCAGACAAACACGCACTATAGAAACGAGACAAGCTCTCAAACAAGTAAATAAATGCATACAAAATGCAACAGCTGGGCATAATAATAATAATAATAATAATGTACACCTATAGTGCGCTCATCATATCCCAGGTAAACTAGGCTCTAGGCGCATAATGAATCATACAGCCCTGTGTATGAAACAACAAAATATTACGTGACTGAGATGATAGTGAAATTCTTTTTTTTTATAACCAGTTCAAGTTTTCTCTTCGGGAAACCTTGTATCAGTATCAGTGTTGACACACAAACAAATGAGTCGAATCATAATGGAGAAATACAAGGTTGGAGACTTTCTTGTAATTTTGAGAGTGGGACCTCCTTTTGTTTTAGAGCTCTTCTGTTGATTGAGGTTGCATCCAGGGATGCCCAATCCACAGAGATTATTTATATTATGTTCTATGTATGTCGTATCATTCCTAATGAAAGGATTGACGCAACACCGTCTGGGGTGTGATTGTGTGCAAAACAATCCTATTGTGATGACATTTTCCATTGCATTGCAATCCTATAGGCGAAGACAACCTATAGTTGAAGACAACCATGCGAACACACAACCATGCATCGTGAACATTGAACAAACGACAGTAAGAGAGAGCTGACAGAGAAAGCAAGATGAAAGCAACGTAGAAAAGTCGATGGTGGTCACTGAATGTAATTAGACCTCGCTGTCAACCGCATCCAATAATTGTTTATTTTCTTCTTTCTTTAAAGATACTGTGTTGATTCCACAGAGATTTAAACTTCTATCCTTTATGAAAATCAATTATTCAACTGTTGAAAAATAAATCCAGCTTGATCATCCAAGTCTTGATGCATACGATCCTTCGTGTACTAATAACTAATAAGATTGGGTCCATTCCAAAGGCTACACATATATTGGTCATAATATGTGCCTTTTCATTCAAACAGCATCCATTAATTATGTGGAGTAAAATCATTGGATTGCGTGGAGTAAAATCATTTGATTGCAAGTGTAACTCCAATGAGAACTTTGATAACGTGTATTAGATTAGTCACAAGATCTATGGTCTACTATACAAGTGAACACCAATTTGAATAGAACATAGCCAGGCAAATGCTTACACACAGCACACATTAGAGGACACAATCTAATCTCCCTCCCTCCCGCCCAATCCTACAGTAGAATGTAACACGAATAGAACAAGTATTTCGTAATCTTCTTTCTTTTTACTATTACTGATATCAAAAATCTAAATTAAAAAGAGATAACCGTATTAGGTAATACTAATATGTTTAAAGTTTACATAATAAGTAAATAGCCCGGCTTACCTGTAATGGAGATGCGAGCTGTACTGACACAGGTTCCATTCTCATTGGACAAGACAACGCTGTAGTCGCCTTCATCATCGGAGTAGATTTCACCGATGGTCAGGGTGGATTGGTCGTCTGTGGTCACAATCTCCAAGTCTTCGTCGGACAGGAGAAGCTCGTCGTCCACATACCAGGTGACCTTGGGGGCAGGGATGCCGAAGAAAGTAACGTGCATCTTCAGAGGACTGTTTTCTGTCACGGTCAAATTGGACAGGGTGGTGATGAAGTAAGGAGCTTGACCCAGTGGTTCTTCTGGCTGTTGAGGGATGGTCAATTCAATTTCAGTTTTCTCTACTGTGATTCCAGTAGCTTCAAGAGTCATTTCGGAAGTAATGGTTGTGTCCTTCTGTCTGGAGATTTCTATCTGGGATACGAATGAATCTGTTTGATCCACCTGTTGAAATTCTGGCTGTTCCTCCGGTAGTTGTTCATCCAGTGCAGGAGCTTCAGCAGGAACGATGGGTTCCTCGGGTGCCTGCATCTCTCGGACATCTTCTATGACCTTCCTGGCAAATTCTTCAGCAAATTGTTCCATCTGTTCTGTGGCTTCGTCTTTTGGAACAAACTCAATCTGCTCAACTTGAGGAACTTCGTCTACTTCAGCCACTATTTCTGACTGGGTCTGTATTTGCTCAAGTTCAGACACTTGTATAATTTCATCAGGTACTTCAGATGCAGGGACATCCTCTTTGGTAACGTCTTCCACTTCTATCACCAGAGTATCTTCTTCTACTTCCTCTAAGACTTCTGATTTAAACTCTTCTGGAATTTTTTCCTCGGGCTGTATGAACTCAACTGTAATTTCAGCCGGTTCCAGTTCTTCCATTGGTTTCTCTTCAATTTCAGTGACTTCAGGGGTCTCAGATTCTTCTGTTACAATTTCAATTTGGAATTCCTGAGGTTTTTCAGCTTCTGTTTTTTCCAAGTTGACAGCAGTCTCTTCAGATTGAGCTTCATCAGTAACAGGCGTGGTTTCCTCACTAATTTCAGGCTGAGTGATTTCCTCTTCAACAACTTCGGTTTTGTACTCTTCTCCTTGCTCCCTTTCAGCTTCTACAAACTCCACGGAAATAACATTTTCTTCAGGTTTGTCTACAGCTGTTTCAGAGACTTCAGAGACTTCTTGTTGAGGAATTTCTTCTGTGAGGATCAGAGTTTGAAATGTTTGTTCTTGATCCTTTGCTCCTTCTTCCAAAACCACAGGAGCTTCAGACATTTGAGTTTCCTCTGTGGGTATTTCAGATACAAGTGTAATGATCTGTTGGTCAACAGTTTCTTCTGTATCCTCTGTTTTGTATTCTTCTGGCTCTTTCTTTGCCGGCTCTGCTAATTCAGGAGCGATCTCTTCAGATTGAGCCAAATCTTCCAGAGTCTCCTCAACAGAAGTGGTCTCTGTAGGTGAAATGACCTCCTCTGTAACGTCAATCTGATAACTCTTTGGCTCCTGCTGCTCAGTTTGTTCAAACTCAATAGAGATAACAGAAGGTTCTACTTCATCTTTTGTGACTTCTGTTACATCTTTGGCCTCAGACTCGGGGAGAACTTCTACGGTAATTTCTGTTTTGTATTCCTCAGATTCTGCTTCTGATAGTTTTGACAGATCTGAGGGAATTACTGTTGGCTCTGCTGCATCAATATCAGATTCATCTACCTGAGTGACATCTGGCTGTGCGATGACTTCTTCAACAACACCTGTCTGATAGGGTTCAGCCCGTTCTTTGCTCGGTTCTTCAAATTCAACAATGATTTCGGATTCCTTTGTCTCTTGCATATCAGTTTCATCAACCACAGAAATTTCAAGTGTTGAGACGTGTTCTTCCACTATATCTGTTTTAATTTCCTCAGGCAGTTGGTCAACGGCTTTGGCAGTCTCATCAGGTGTTTCAGATGGGACCGTCTCATCAGGTACAACAGTAATGACATCGGTGATCTCAGCTTGATCAATAGTGTCTAAAGTAATGTCAGTTTTGAATTGTTCATCCTCTTGTTTTGTGGGCTGTTCAAATTCAATAACTATTTCTGTCGACTTCATTTCTTCAGTAGCTGTTTCTTCAACTTCTGATGTTTGAACAACGGAAATAACTTCCTCACTGACTTCTGTCTTAGATTCCTCTGGCGTTTCCTGTGAAGGTTGTTCGACCTGAACAATAATTTCGGATGTCTGAGCTTCCTCGGTGGATGTGTCGATCATTTCAAGGGTGTCTGGTTGATCTACAGACTCCTCTGTAACACCTGTTTGAAATTCCTCCTCTTCTTTGACAGGTTGCTCCAACTCAGCAATCATTTCTGATGGTTGAGCTTCATCCGTGGTTGTTTCTGTTACGTCTGAAATTTCTACTGAGGCAATGACTTCCTCGGCAATTCCTGTTTCGTATTCTTCTGGCTGTTTTTCTGCTGGTTGCTCAAGTTCGACTGCAATCTCAGAGGGTTTAGCTTCATCGGCAGGTGTTTCCATAACTTCGGACACTTCAGGCTGCTCAACAGATTCTTCCAGAGTGTCAGTTTTGAATGTACTAACATCCTCCTCTGCAGGCTTGTCGAATTCAACATGTATTTCTGCAGATTGAACGTCTTCTGAGACGGTGTCTTCAACATTGGCGGTTTCCATATGAGACACAACCTCTTCAGAGATTTCTGTTTTGTATTCTTCTGGCTGCTTTTCAGCTGGTTGCTCAAACTCGACAACAAATTGAGTTGATTCAGTGTCTTCAAGAGGAACTTCAGAGACATCTGAGACTTCAGGCTGGGACACTTCCTCCACCACCAATTCTGTTTGCTGAAGCTCAAACTCTTCTTTCTTAGATTCAATCAGTTCAAAAACAATTTCTGAGGATTCTGGCTCATCTTTATCGACAGAGGTCATTTCGGAGGTTTCATGCTCGGCCAAGACTTCCACAATCATTTCTGTTTTATATTCTTGTGGTTTCTCTGAGTCTTGCTGTTTGGCATCAGTGATGATTTCTGAGGTCTTAGCAATGTCTTCGGGGATCAGTTCTACTTCCAGAATCTCAGGCTGAGAAACCATTTCTTCTACAGTCCCTGTCTGGAAAACTTGTGTGTCCTCCTTTGGAGTTTCCGTTGTTTCTTCAGAAACAGGAACTGGTTCAAGCACATCGGGTTCTTCACTGACAACATCAGAAACTTCAGTCTGGATAATAATCTCTTCAGTCAAATCAACCGTGGCATCTTCTTCCACCTTTTCCTGGGGGACTTCAGTCTCTTGCGGAACCTCAGACTCCTGGATTTCTTCCACCACCAGGACGACTTCTTTGTCCTCTGAAATTTCAGCTGGCACTTCGTCTTCTACAGTATCTGCTCTGAACTCTGTATCCTCCAGAGCAGCCTCCACAACTTCAACAGTTTCTTTAGATTCCACAACTATCTCCAGAGCTTCTTCGTGGATCTGTGCCACTTGTTCTTCAACATCGGCTTGTTGGACTGGCTCTATTTCAGGAGCTTTCTCCTCGGCCACATCTTGGTCTGTCTCTCTCAATTCAGAGTCAATTTTCTCTTGCAGTTTTTGAATCTCTTCCACAAATTCTTGTGTGTGAACGATGGCTTCTGTATCAGAATCTGCAGGGGTTGGCTTGGGAGACGATGGTTCAAATGAGGAAAGCATTGAATCGGACGCTTCCTCTGTGTCTGCAATATATTCATATGCTGAAAAGAGAATTTGAAGAAAAAAATAGAGATTAGAAATCTATAAATGATAGGCCCCCTACTTAGACTGAATAATATGTGGAAAAAAAAAAGACAAAATTAAATATAATATCTGGGACATGTCTTTAAAGGTAGTTTAATAAGTTGGGGGTTATATTTTCATATGTACTATTGATCTCAGTAAATGATACAAAAATAGATGATACCATTAAATAGATATCTAAATTGTCTAAAAGAGTCCACAGGAATAGAGTACAAATTATAGATAAGCTAAGCACCATGTATACAAATTTTTATGAATCAATGGTAAACTCAAGTTTTGCAAATTACAATAAAAAATACTTTGCGATACAAAGGAATTGTAAATTGTCATTCAATTTTTTCAGTTCCTTCTCTTTATTTGAGATCATTTTTCATCCGGTTGAGTTTTTAGAGAAAATTGCCCCAAACCATAATATTGTGTTACGTAATAATAAGTAAATGAAAAGGACTTACATTCCACCTCCAGGAGAGCTCTAGTCATGGCCTCTCCGTGGGGGTTGATGGCGATACATTTGTATTCTCCGGCATCCTGCGGGAATACTTCGGCTATCAGCAGATTACAAAAGCCAGTCTCGATATCGTAGGTCAGGTTGAAATCCTGATTCTCTGCGATAATCTTGTCATCGTGGTACCATGAGATCTCCGGCATGGGCTCTCCAATCACCTAAAGGGAAAAAGAAGAAAGAAATTAAAATTTGGGAACAGTTTCATGAAACAGTTTTATTTGCTTGCAACACAGAGGTCATATCAGCAACAACAACGACGACACTGGAATAAAAAATCCTCTGAAGTCCTAAAGTCATCCCTGAATGAATAACTTAGACATACATTGGTTTTTCTTGATTTGTGTTAAAGTTAAAAATAAATCGTTGCATACCATTATTCAATTTTGGTATCCAACAGTTCATCCAGAAAGTAAGTATCATTTTGATTTATCATTTGTTTCTCAGTATGTTCTCACAATCACAAACTACAACCCTTACTGTCTGGATGAACTGATATTAGCACAGGAATCGGCTGAGAACAGTACTCTTCAAATATTACTTTTTTACATCACAAGTTTTATCATTCTCAGACACGAATCTCAAATACACCACATTATAAGATGGAGTGATACTTAACGTCGTTATAATTTCAATCCAGGCTAGCATAACACACAACATGATCTCTTACCTCACATCGGAATTTGACCTCTTCCCCATCCATGACCTTCAGGGACATGAGACCCCAAGTGAATTCTGGGGCCTTGCCACCTGCCTCTTCCATAGTCTGGAGTGGGAAAGAAACAAAGGAGAAGAACATCTTTACACAGAGGCTCCAAATCTATCAGTTACCTTACAAACATAGATTGAATAAAAGGCTTCACATTATGTGATACCACTAGGTTTGGTTGTGATGTGAATTTAGCCAATAATTAGTCTTCTTCAACGGCAATCTTTGTATCCTCAACTCTAATATTAAAGCATAGGGGAAAAAACATACTTTTATGTAAATATCAATGACAGAAGAGCCATGAATCAAAGGCCCCTGGGATAGAAACAACGACATGTAAATACCAATCTTTGCAGTTTAGTATATTGAAATCAAAACTCGTTGAAAATATCTTGCTTGTGATGACCAGATGTGAAATAAAATTCATAATGCCTGACTCATGAACTTTTCAAATGACATGGTGCCATGGAATGACAAAAGTACAAAAAGATTTCATACTATTACAGTAGTGCTACTTACTTGTTCCAAAACAGGGGCCTGCGTATCTACCACGATGATAGCCTCCTCAAACTCCTGGGGCTTTCCGGAGATCTGAAACGTGATCTCTTCTCTGTGGATCTCTTCAGCTTCAACTTCTTGCTCTTGGGGTTCGCTTACTTCCGAAACAATAATTTCAGTCTCCATAGGCTCCTCTTGAGGGGTTTCGATTTGAATGACGTCCGTCTCTTTTGTGTCGAGAGGAATCTCCATCTCTACAACTTCCATGCTGACGTCGGGTTGAGCTGTGAAGTCTATTTGTATCTCATCCTTGTAAAGCTCTAGAGTTGTGTTCTCTTCAATTACAGAGATCTCCTTTGGCTGGGGGTCAACGACCTCAGGTGTTAATGATTCCTCCTCAGAGATCTGGATTTGTAGAGTAATTTTCTCTCTCATATCCTCACTGACTTCACTCACTTGAGTGTCAGGAGTCTCCAGAGGTTGCTCCACCTCGGGTAGGGTCTCTACAACCACCTGGTCTACTTGGCTTTCTTCCTCAGACACAGGCAGATGCGACTCCAAGACCAAGACTGCTTCCGTTTCAATAACGGAAGATTCTACTTGGGCTTGGGTTTCTTCAAGAGGCTCGTCCTTCTTTTCTTCAGTAATCGGTTCGGTTTCTGCCGGTATCTCTGAGACTTTTTCTGCATCAACGTCGAAGGATGCTACAAGGATGACCTCTGTCTGATCTGAAACATCTTCCTCGAGGGGTTGATCCTTTTCAACCTCTTTCTCCTCAGAAACCTCTTCAACTTCGGACGGGATCTGAATAAACATTTCTACTTCTTGAATGTCTGTTGGCTGGAGCAACGCTTCTGGTTTTTTCATTTCTATTTCCATTTCAACTTTCTCAACTTTCTCAGGCTTCTCTTCCACTACAGTTGGCTCTACTTCTGAAGACACAATAATGATCTCCGTACTTTCCGTTTCAGGCTGAGGAACTTCTTCCACAGGGGCATCAGTTGTGTCAACATCGATTTGGAATTCTGCAACTTCAGTTTTGTCGTCAGAGATTTCATCCACTGAGGTAGGCACCACAAACAAGATTACTGTATCTCTGGTTGTCTCAATGATTTCCTGGGCTGGAGTTTCCATCTGTGTCTCAGCCATTTCAACGTGCATTGGTTCCTCTTTGGTATCAGAGACTTCCCGGACCTCTGTGGGTACAACAGTCATTTCAATCGTCTCTCTTTCAGTTTCCATCTGTTCCTCCACGGGTTGTTGGACTTCTGTCTCGACGATGGGAGCAGTTTCCTCTGTTTTCGGCCCGGACACTGCAAAAGTCATTTGAATCTCTTGTTTCTCAGATTTGGGTCCTTTGATTTGGAACTCTTTGGTTTCCTTGACAATGACGTCCCTCTTTTCTTCAATCTGTTCCTCTGTAGGTCTCTGTGACTCAAGTGCTGGAGCAACTTCAGCGATCTCCATCTGAAGACTGCTAATCTTTCCGATGGGGACTTCGAGCTCTTGGACTTGAGGTTCCCTAGAAAGATTGGTCTCCTTTATTTCCACCTCAATCCTCTGAATTCCCGGCTTGGGAGCTTCCACTTGCTGCGTGATTTCTGCGGTGGTGGTTGTCGGGACAGTGAAAGGGATTTCTACCATCTGGGGGTGGATTTGATTGATTTCAATCGTCTCTGTGTGACGCTCCTCGGGGAGAGATGTATCGGCGATTGGAATTGCTTTTATATCCTGCGTCACGGATCTCGTAGCCTCGGTTTTGTGATCAATGATCTGACCTTCGCAGGCTTGAAGGTTTAGCTTTATCTCCACAGGAGTCTGTTCGTTCTCCTTCCTCAAGCTGACAGTTGTCGTGTGGACTGCTGCTCCTTCCGTTACTTGGGGAACATCCTGGCTGACTTGTTGCGTTATATGAGTAAAAGAACTCGACTCTTGCACTAAAACAGTGCTGTCAGCAGCGGTTGGCTGTTGCGGTGCTCCAATCTGAACCTGGAAGGTTTGTTGTTGCGGCTGAAGAGCCAGGCTTGGGATTTCAATGACTTCCTTCACTTTGGTTTCATCCGGTCCTTCGATGACCTGTGGTGTCGGAGTGTGGTCAATCTCAATGGTCTCCCTGTGGATCTCATCCGTTGTGATTGTCTCCTCAGCTGGGAATGAAGAAAACGAGAAGAAATATTTATTGCTATGGTTAACCAAATAGTTTAAAGGTTAAGAAAACAAAAATGTATCTAGAAAATATACAACAACATTGAACGCACAATAAGATTAATGAATTAAGCAAATGGAGAAAATATGAACTCCTGTCTAAATTTTGCATCTGCTTGTCAAGTAAATGGAGCAAATAAAATCAATCTAGTTACATCATATAACTTGGAAAAGAAAGATAACAATTATTTTCTTTTGAAGAAAAAGAAATGCAAATATAACCAATCAACAAATTCTTCAAATTACCCACATCTAAGAAGAATTTATATCTTCCTTCTGATGAATTAGCCTCCTGAAATTTTCTCATCAAATCCAATTCATTCAATATGGACACCCTCTTCTCCTTCTCCATTTGTCTAATATGTTGATGATACAAACAAAAAAAGATTTTTAAAAAACCGAATAAACTTACTGATAACAGTGAGACGACAAGTTGTGATGGTTTCTCCAAAGTGATTTGCAGCAGTACATGTGTACTCTCCTTCATCTTCGGGGAAAACCTCGACAATCAGCAGAGTGCTCTCCTCTTTGTCCATGTCCACAATGATCTGGAAATCCATGTTGGGCTTGATGACCTCTCCGTTGAAGAACCAGGTAATTCTGGGAGAAGGCCGGCCAGTAAATTGAACCCTGAGTTCCACTCGTTCCGTGTCCCGAACGGACCTGGGCTGGAGCAGCTCGGTGAACTCCGGAGGAAATCCTTCTACAGTCTCTTCCGGTGCTGCTTGCTCCTCGGGAATTTCTACAATGAGGATTTCCTCCTCTGGAGTCTCGGGTGCCTTTTCTGTTGGGGTTTCTTTCTTGGGTTGCAAAACCTCAGGCATGTCTTCAGGCTGGATCACGATCTCCATGCGCTGGGTGGCTGCAATTATACAAGAGAAGCAACTAGGATGTGAGTCGTGTACTACAAATTATATGATAACAATAACACTATAACAATATCTAAAGTTTTAATATGGTATTTGCAGAGATTAGTAGGAATTGGTTTTAATTAAAGAGAGGATATTGAAATATTACATGTTATAAAGTGTGAGAAATCAACTCATTAACCAATCAGAAACAGGGGGAGAATTTCAATGAAGCTCTTTTCATGACCAGCAACTGAGTAGCTTGATAGACTATTGCACCCACTTGCTGGTGTGAAAATAGAACATCAACACATTCTATGGCATACAGTACTGGGAAAGGGTAAGACAATAAAACAGATATGAAACAGAGACCGATCCACCCTCCAACCGCCTGCCACATTGCATCCAACCACAACCCAAACTACGAGTGCTTTCTAACTACTTACGATTCACAGTGAGCGTTGTCTTGCAAACAGTTTTTCCCACCAGATTGTCCGCCTCACAGACATATTCTCCCGAATCTTCAGGCCTGGCGTCCACAATGATGAGAATGTAGCTGTCCTTCTCTTTCAGGATCTCGATGCGCTGGGTAGGCTCGATTTGAACCTCGTTTTTGTACCAAGTGACCTTGGCCTCTGGTTCCGACTGGACTTTCACCTCAAACCTAGAAATGGAGATGGAAATTAAAGAATGGGTCTTAAGTGAATCTAGTTTTTAAAATGTATATTACATTTATGCCGAGAGAATTTCATCATCATAAAACTAAAATTGTAATTGTTCCCATGGGCTTTTTGAGTCTTGGCCCTTCTGCCCAAATACCAGTATGGTATGTATTGTGTTATCATTCTGAGGTGTTCTGTTGTACTGTAATTAGTGCATTGCTAGTGTAATGAGAGAAGAGTGGGGGGAGAAGCTGTAGTCTGAGACCCTGTAGTGCTTTGCATTCAAGAAGAAAATGTTTTGTATTTCAAAGAGTCGGCATCTAGCTCCATGCCCAGTCTGATATTATGGGGAACGAGATAAGATGATATGACGTCACAATAACCATTTTCTACAAAACAAAGAGCTGGGTAGGACTACCATACAGGCAAAAAGCTGATCAACCGATGGTGTATTTTCTCTCTTACCTGACAGTTGCTCCTTCATCAACCTGCATCGAGGGATGGAGGGGCTTGGTGAAATTGGGCTCCAGACTGAGGGTAGTGGTGTGGGTTTCATCTACCACTTTTATCACCGTTTCCTCATCCTCCTCCTCTACCACCCCATAGGTGGTGCTGGTGGTAGTGATAGTCTCGGTTGTGGTGGTTTCAGTCTCCTCTATTTCTGTTCGATACGATTTAGGATTAAAACGGATTAACATTTTTGTGGGTGACATACATATGAATACGGATTCATGAAATGGATAAAAACAAATCCAGGAAGTATTTGCCAAGCTTTATTTAATAGAATGATAAATGGCATTTGTAATGTGATTCACCACATTGAAGTCAGGGTAGAGTTCTAAAGAGACTAAATTCAATGTTGAAAAAAACAAAGGCATCAATCAGAGAAACTCACCTCGAACGATAAGAGTAGCAGACGTCATAGCCTCTCCGAATTGGTTGATGGCTCTACAGATGATTTCACCAGCGTCATCAGGAACGACTTCGGCAATCTCTATCTGGCAGAGGCCAGTGTCGGGTTCAAAGGTCAGCTTGATGTCTGGGCCAGCTTGGATGAGGACGGTGTTTTTGTACCAGGTGATCTCTGGGTTAGGCGAGGCTACCAGACGGCACGTCATGGTAAGGCTGTCTCCATCGTTGATCATCTGGGGCTGCAGCATATCCACAAACTCTGGAGCCACTTCATTAGGAGCCTGTTCCGGAATCAGCTGTTGAGGAGCCTGTTCCAGTTCTTCTGGAATCAAGGTGATGATGGAGTCTTGGGGTCCGTCTTGTGGTTCCTGAGGAGGTGTGGGGATTCCGGCATCCGGATTATTCATCGTGTTTTCTGGCTTGGTGGGCATCTGAGGACCAAAAACAGAAATAGTTATAGTCTAGTATATTGTATATTGGGTGAAGATCTAATTCCACTTGTGGAGAGTATTTTAGTCTACTTTTTAGTCTCTTTTCATAAAGCATTCTCTATCTCTATCATCATATTTGAATTATCCCAACAAATTTTACATTATTCTTGGTGGGTTTCATTTCTGCTGTTGGTGATCACTCAATTTCGTTTCGTTTTCTTCTCCAATGACTCTCTATCGATACTGTCCATCAGTACAATGACTTCATCATTACTTTCATTAGGATGATATGAGTAATATTATGGTAATCTATGTCATGATTTCTATATTTTGAAATACCAGTTGAATACAGCGTAGTAAGGTAAATTATATTTTCTATTTTTTCAATAAAACTCTTACCATTTGTACGCCACGGTCAATGAGAATATTTCAAATGGTTTCTTTACACTTTCATCAAATGAATAAAAACAAGGTGAGTGAGAATAGAAAAGCTTCTGTGAGGGACAAGACAGTAAAACTCCACAGCTTTTAGCAGCTGTTCATCAAATAAATAGAACTTGAAAGGAAACTCACCTCAACGGTGTCCTCAGAAACAATAAGAGTGACCTCCTCTGTCTCTGTCCTCACTTCCTGTGTGGTGGTAGATTCCTGGAGGATGACCTCCGGCTGAGACTCGGGGAGACCAGAGTCTGGAATCTTGTTCTCTCTCTCGTGTATTTGAGGCTCGAAAACCTCCTCTTGAACCTGGACATAAATTATGACAGGTTTGTTTGTTGTTATAGGACACATTTTGGATCATGTAGTACCCTACTGGTGATTTGACACACCCTACACCAAGGGTATTTATTTTGTTTTCCAAGGCTAATTAGTAGCTTTTAACTTTTTTTAAACCACTTTTTGGATATTTCAGGCATAGAAGTGTTCCTTCCTTATGTTTACATCTGTTTGAATCCAAAGCAGGATTGTCTTAGCGGTTTATGATGGTCTTTGTTTTTGTTATTTCCGTTGTCTGGATTTACTTAGTCACTGGGCATCACAAATTTCATCATTATTTAATTTCTATTTTTTTTTTTTTAATTCACTTTTTGTATGGATGTACGACATAACTGCTTTTTCTGTTGCTGCTTGAAGCAAGAACTAGATAGAGCTTCTGAATCTTGCAAAAACTGCCATTTTTGTTCTCAATTTCACAAAAACCTCTCCCAATTTGTGAAAACTTCTCATTCTAGATTTCTATAACAACATTATTATATTTCTTATTGTAGTTCAAGGATTTCCTTCAATTTGATATCCGATGATATGTGGTTATCCTTGTCTCTATGTTATCAGCACTGTTCAGGAAATATGCTTACCTAACTTTTTGCCAATGAACAAACGTGCCTCTGTAAAATTGACAAAATTAAGCAAGGTGAAAGCGATAATCAAGATTACTCATATAAACAACTCACCTCTTCTCTGGGCTCCTCAGGAACGTGTTCAACCTCGGGCTCTTCGAAGTCCACAACAATCTCACTCTCGGTGTACTGTCCGGCTTCTTCCTCTGGGTAAATCGATTCTAGCTTGGGCCTGTTGACGAGGAAAGATTTGAGCGCTGGCTCCGTGATTTCCTCGTCTACTTCTATTTCCACATCCTCTGCGGCCGTGTAGTAGGCATCAGACATTGAAGACATCGAGCCAGGAGGCGGGGAGAAGAAGATCGGAGATTCAAACATTGGCGAGTCTGTCGAGGGTTCTTCTCTGAGCGGAGCCTTGGCCTGTTTGGGGGAAAGAAAGAGTTGTGTTTGAATTTCTAATCATTGATAGAACAAAAAAGATATTGAAAAGACTCGATCAGTAAATTAGATCATAATTAATGTTTTTATGAGTGTTTAAGGATAGCAACATGAATGATTATTTCGAGTCGTATTGGAATGAAAAACTCAGATGCAAAAAAAGCAGTTAGGGGAGGGGACTCTGTTGTCTTCCAACTGACACAAACAAACACAAACACAAACATAATGAAATAGGAACCAAAAAATCCCGGAAAAAACAAAACTCGAACGGTAAATGAAAACAAACAAAACAAAACGACAGCAACAAAAACTCACCCTCGGCCTGTCACTAACAGTGGGTACCACATCGTCTTCCATGATTTCAATCACAGTGTCCTCCCCTTCATCCATGGGTTGGGCCTCTTGGAGAGGCTCCTCCTCCCTCGGCACAAACTCCACATACTGAGGGGCTTCTGGGGCGATGATGATGATTTCATCCTGATTTGACAAACACCACAAAGACATTGGTGATAATAATAATGATGATAATAATAATGATAATGATAATAATGATAATAATAATAATAATAATAATAATAATAA
>JAULCB010227246.1:0-13388 GCA_032358575.1 Dendronotus rufus
CTTAACAAACAAACCATACGAGTGCCAGCAGTTGTCCCCCTTGTCATGTCGGTGGTGGGCTCGTTTGGTCCAATCCGGGACAGTGGCTCGCTGATTTCGTTGGCGTTGGTGACGGGTTATGATCCATGGAGGTCGAAGAGCCGTAAAACTCTTAACAAACAAACCATACGAGTGCCAGCAGTTGTCCCCCTTGTCATGTCGGTGGTGGGCTCGTTTGGTCCAATCCGTGACAGTGGCTCGCTGATTTCGTTGGCGTTGGCGACGGAATTAACGACAGAAATAATCGGGTAGATAAATGATGAGGGAAGACTAAGAATTAATAATTGTAATACCAAACTATTATTGTATCTATGTATGAATTTTCAGAAGCCTGCCGATTTGCCTGGCGGCGTAAGTGTTTCCGTCCTAGCTGGTCGATGTATAATTACTACTATTGTCGGCTGTTAACTATAATAATTCATGTCATGTCTTGGTGGTTGGAGTAATAGCCATGTCTGTCCACCCCCCTTCATCATCATCATCGATGTCATTGTCAGACAGGAGGCATGGATCGCCATCACATCTCCAGTGCTATCACCACCATTCTATGTGCATGCCTTTATCGTACTAGTAATCGTTATATTTCTCCGTCAATGCTTTAGTTCACAGCCGATGAATGTATATCTGCTAGATAATTTGCCAGATTATAATGTCAATGGTTGTCGGCCCTTGTCGAAATACTGTGGTGTTTTATTTCATATGATATAATAAAAATAATAATGAATAATATGTATTTTTGAAAAGATCGCTTCTTCCTATGCTTGTCGCCACACGGGATAAAACCATTAACAAAGCACACAAATCAACCAGTATTAGCGGCATAAAACCATTAACAAATCTAAGACAAAATACTTCTATATCATTACCCCCTTGTAACATGAAGAAAAATCGTTAAATTTATTATGTTAAAAGAAAAAGGACTGAGAGCTATTCAACAAAAAATCTTGATAACCGATGTCCTATTCAGTAAATAGGTTATAAGGAAGATTTGAAAATGAAAAAAAAAAGTTTTCAATGCTTGGTATCGACACGAGTTCTGCATTGACATGAGTTCTGCATTGACATGAGTTCTGCATTCGACACAATATGTATATATACAAAACTGTATTAACAGTGTAAGACACCTTTTGGGGGAAAAAATACCACATCATATTAACCAGAACGCTACTCCCCACCACAACACTAACATTCACATTCGGCAAACAAGCAAGAGAAAAATAAACAACCCTTGGAACACCTCAAGGAGACAGCCTAAGTCCTATTCTATTTAGAAACACTACGAACTACGAAAATAATTATTGCCAACCAATGACAGACACCGGGAAAATTAGAAAGTCTGGACACAGCACACAGAAAACACCCCAGGAACATTGTCGGCGAACAATAAGGGTCAATTCCTAACCGGACGATAACAACCCACTCCTCTAACAGGACGATAAGGATCAATTCCTAACCAGACATAAAAGAGTCAATTCCTAACCAAACAAAAAGGGTCAATTCCTTTGCCAAACGATATCATAAGGATCAATTCCTAACCGAACAAAAAGGTTCAATTCCCAACCGGACAAAAAGGGTCCATTCCTAACCGGATGATAAGAATCAATTCCTAACCTGACGTAAATGATAATTGAACATGTCACTGAGACCTGTCGATTGCTGGCTGGTTTGAATAGCACCGAGTGGTATCGGTTCGACCGCTAGGCTACTAGACCAGTCAGTCCTGTAGGCCACGTTCTTTGAACCAAGATAGAAGTAGCGCGCGCAATTCGCCTGTGTATTTTCTGACGATGATTTTTGTACAATTCTTGACAATATATAGAGTGGTCCCCCCTTGTCCCCTTGTTTCCATAGTGACGCTGCTTTACTAACGCAGTAGACTAACAACAGGGAGAAGAAGGTCTGGTGTTTCTCACGGCATTCATCACTAAAGACATTAAAAGTATGTTTAAAAGCGTAGGGTTTTTCTCCCCCTCTGAAGAAGTATAAAACATCTTTGGCATCCCCATTCAAGCCGAATGAATGAAAAGAATTCGCAATGCGGTTAGATGTGCGGATTAACGATTTGACGAGCAGTTGAACATTTATATGGACGCGAATGGTTGTTTGTTTTGTTATCCAATGCCTTGTACCGCGTTAGCAGTGTCGGCACCCAGTTCCGTGCCAAGTCTTAAATGGTGAATGAGGTAGATGCCCCAATAACCACCTTTGACATAACACAGAACCGGGAAATACTATGGATCAGAAACTACGACAAGCAGGCGATCAGCCCACTGTGCGACGCGAATGGATGGGTACTAAATAGAATGAATAACAGTATTAATGATAGATTTATTATATATCGTATTATGTAGAAACCAATGGCTAAATGAATATTAACTGATGGATAGACGAATACAACTTAGACAGAACCTAACAATCACTTCCAAACGTGCAAGTATAAATGAGCAATGCGGAAAGCGCTCACTTTCGACAAGACTCGTTCACTCGCCACTTAGTTTGAACGTCACATGCGGCACTCTCGTCTTTTCCCACATTATTTCCGTTTCTCTGTATGTACCCTACTTGATTGTTTCTAACGGAAAATTAAAGACTGAATTCAAAATTATCAGAACTGCCAAAAACAATCTTGATTAATTGTTGCTATGAAAAGTCATCATCGTTAAGGTCGATTGGCTTGGTTTTGCTATTCCCTTGTCTGTCTCAAATCGCAATGTAGAAATCAACACAATATGAATGTTTGATTGTTTGATTGTTTTTGTTGGTTTTCAGTTCGTGTAGTTGATACGCAGTTCGTTGTCTTGTTTCGATTTGATTTTCATGTTTGAAGTCTGTGGTTTTCTGCTCGTTTGATTTTAAAGAAAACGTATTTGAAGTATGTGTTTTTTCTGCACGTTTGATATCAAAGGAAATTTTATATTTTTTTCTATTGTTACTCTTTCTTTTTGCATACGACGACATGTCCCGATATTGTCCCCGCCAAATGGCTCTCTCTCTCTCCCCGCTGTCTGTGACAAAAGGGCTGGGCGGGCGGATGTGTGACGTCAGTATTCCTTCTCACAGGACTAATCAACTGTCTGGTCAAACACTCTCTACTTTCTTCGATCTGTAGGAGACGGATGAAAACAAAGACAACATAGAACTGCTGCGAAGCGAGGACATGAATAAAGCAGAGGTGAAAAAAGCAAAACATTCCCACAGACCACCTGCATGCTAATTCAATCTAACCCATCAGCGGTCAAAGGGGCATTATTCATCTTTTACCATTTAACGCTTTAAACACCACACCGATTACTTCCCCTGAGTTGCTGCCATTCATTTTACTAACAGTAACCAGTTGCTTTGCTATACTTTATTGTTTCTCATCATTTTCGTTTTTATTACCATGATTGTGAGCATTTTATAAATTAACTTATAACTTATACTTTTTTTTCTGTCATTTTGTTTATTTTTCATCATTATCATTGTCATAATTATCAATATTGTTTTTATTTTTATTGTCATTATTAACCAGAAATAAATCAGGGCGTGGAAACAGACAGACAAATCACACACATCATTTACACTTGCAGTGCTTGCTCACTTATAAACTGAAATAATATTATTATTACTGCCAATAGAAAAACCTCCCTTTTCATGCATAGCGCCATTGTTTAATCCTATCTCACTACATACACTACCTGATATATTACTATTACTAGTATCCTGCAAGCTGTTTTACTCTATAATAGTCTAGTCTAAACAGCACCTCATCTCATCTTGTATGCGCTTTCTCTTAATTAGCTAGTCCCTTTCCATTAATTGCGCTAGTCAATTTACACAAACAAGAGTCTGGCCAGTTTGGGGTTGGGAAACGGCACAACTCTTTCGAAGCTCAGACGTTCTTTCAACTTTTTTATATTTTTTATAGTTAAAGCTTGAATCGGGTGGGCAGAAGACCTCGGTAGATGGCCTCTTTTCCATTGGTCCTGGTTCCATTCTTCCATTGGTCCTGGTTCATTTCTTACAATGGTCATGGTTCATTTCTTACAATGGTCCTGGTTCAACATTGGTCCTGGTTCATTTCTTACATTGGTCCTGGTTCATTTCTTACAATGGTCCTGGTTCAACATTGGTCCTGGCTCATTTCTTCCTTTAGTCCTGGTTCTCTTCCAAGTTTTATTTCTCTATGAGTCACAGGTATGAACATTTTCCCTAATTTTGGTACTGGGAGGTTCACAGGTCTGATTGGTTCTAATTCTAACATTTTTAAAGCTTTTTTTCAGCTTTAGCTTTTTTTCAGCTTTTTGTGTTGCTGCTTTTTTCAATTGATATGATATAAGTTTGAAAATTCAACATAAGAATTCATTGACGATACAAACAAAAATAATATCAGAATAAATTACAGACTAGAAATCTTAGGTTTTCACAAATAAGATTTGCAGTGATAGTTTGAGGCAAACGTTTTTCTTTCTATTTAGATGTGAGTTTCTATTTTTATATATTTTTTATTTTTTATTAAATCATCATCATATTATGATTTCCTACCCTTTCAAGTGCATACTATTAATCTCAAAATGTTCTCTAGCATTAACTTAATCATAATAACATAGTTTATTGAAACTATTTGTTATGTTAAAGTACAATCTTTTATTTAATAGAATATTGTGCTTAATTTATATAATTTGATCACTTTAACCATTAGGTTTGCCATAGAAATAGTCTTTGTCTACATCTCCTAAATGATTACCGTGTCCGATTAAGGTCTGATAAAGAACATTCAAATTCAAAGATGTCACATTAAATGTGACATTTTTACTAGGATTTATTACTTTTTCCATTTTTAAAGATTCAGCTTTCAATCTGGGTTTGTTTCCTCTGTATTTGTGTGCAAAGAGTTGTAAAATGATTGTCTGTCATTGTGAATGCTTTGTTTAAGGGTTTGTATTTGATTGTAATTATAATTGTGATTTATTGCATGGTTGTATTTGGGTCGGAATAACTGTCATTGTGATTGCTTTGTTTTAGGGTTTGTATTTGATTGTAATGTGATTTATTGCATGACTGTATTTGGATCTGATGATGCGTCGTGGTGCTTCTGTTCTTCCGCTATTCTACAAGGTCCTGCCATTCCTTAGCGTGTGTATTTCGTCCCACTGCCATTCCTTAGCGTGTGTATTTCGTCCCACTGCCATTCCTTAACGTGCGTATTTTGTTCCCCTGCTGTTTCTTAGTCTGTTTATGTTGTTCCTGTGCCTTTCCTTCCTCCTCCCAGCGGCTTCTACAACCAATGACTTATCGAATTAGTATGCATAGTAAATGTTGTAAATTCGTTTGTGTCAATTTGTGTGTGAAGTCGATGCTTTGTATTTTGTTTGCTTATTCTTCGATCGGTACTGGGGATTCAGTACTGGGAATTCGGTACTGGGGGTACCAGGAAGAGGAGAGGACGGAGTGACGACAATTTTTGGATTTTTCACATTTCTGAGCGACCTGCAGGACTGTACTTTTTAAACACGTGTATTTCTACATTTTATCGCATTGGAGTTTTCTTTTTTGTATATTTTCTTCTTCTCAATTTTGAAAGTTCTTATTAAATCCAACAGGTGTTTTGTTACATCATTAACCGTTTTAAAACAACATTCAGACCAGAATTAGATTAAATTCATCTTGAAACATTCAAACCAGAATTAGAGTTAGAGACAAGTCATGCCTTCCTGACGTCAGAACAGTATGATTTTTTTTTTTGTCAAAGTATTTTTTTTATCACTTGGTAAGACTTGATCAAAAAGAAATGAAGCAAAACTGGCTATACTATTCAGCTCGTGAAAACTCATTCCCTAGTTGATTCAATCCATTAGACTTGCGATGTGCTATTTATTCATTCACCATTTCAACAACAATATATAGCAGATATCACACTCTCTCAACAATATATAGCAAATATCACACTCACTATCGCATGATAATACGACTCACTCTCTATTGAAATCAAACCACCCTGTTACTGTTACTAGCAAATAATAATAATAATAATAATTGTTTTATAGCATCTTTTATCCACTTTGAGTGCTCATTGGCGGTTTACAGTTACAGAACACAGAACCCTACATAATTAGACAGCAACACAGATCTTCCAAGTGTATAATTGTATCACAGTTTCAAAGAAAGCAAAATATTATTATTGCTCTTTCGCTACAATCACAATCACTAGCCAGGTCTTTATACCATCCTGTTACTAGCCAGGTCTTTGTTTCCTTATGTATGACTGTCCTGTAAACTATAATGACTGACTTGCTTTCTGAAAAATAGTTTCAAGGCTACTACAGTATTTTTTGTTTTATTAGAGTTTTCTATTAAGAAGAAGAAGAAGATTCTCTTGTCCTGGATAATGGCTAGCCTGTCTTTGCATCTTTTCATTTTGTCACAACCAGAATACCATTACCGCTACCACCAGCATTAAGACAAAACGATGCGATGATTCAAATGTCATCCTGTCTCTTTGATTTCTTTTTGTTTCTTATTCTTAGATTGCTTTTGAGACTTTAATGTTTTGAACTTATTTTCAATCTTACTTTTAAACTAGTCATTAAGGGTTGCTTTCTTTTAGGATACTATTACTCGCTTTTGAAGTTTTAAAATATTTCTTGTCAGTCTCAGGTTTGGAAATATTGTACATCATCAGAACCTGACAGAAATTTCTTTTTACTTTTCAATTAATTTGTATAAGGGTTTGCGGTTGACAACTCATACTCTTACAGAGTATTCAAAAAGGTTACAAAATTCTAAAGAGATGTTGAGAAGAAATGATTTTCAAGACTTGTGTCTCTCATTAGCCTTTGACTTTGATTGATTAAAATTTGTTGATGAACATATCCAATTCTTTGATCTGACCACAAGATGGAGAAAAAGAGGGGGATGATACTAACTACAGAACTGTTTTTATCCATCTCTTGGCTCATAGCTTTTAAAATAATTTCTTTTCATTTCACTCAGAGATTTAACATTGTATGAATATGTTACATTGTATGAATACATTACATTGTAACAGTGTATTGTCTTTTTATTCTTTTTATATTTTTATTTCTCTATGAAGATTTCAATTCTCTGAATTCATAGAAACATAAAAAGGATTAAGCATAATGTTGAAATTAGAAACAAAATTGTTCTTTCCAATCATGCAAATTGTAATCGAATCAAGTGTTCCTGTGATGATCTGGTTATTTTCCTTTTCCTATCATAAAACTTAAAGACAGACTTTTAAAGAAATAGTTAATATTATCAATTATCATCAATTTTTTTTTATCCAATGTAATAAATTGTTGAAATTAGATAGGGATTAGTCAAAAACTGAGAAGAAATCTTTTCTGACATTCAATCAACTGACTGTTTACGTCTATTTTTACCCTAACAGTCAGTAACACGGATGAAAGAGAAATTTAATTTTGTCCTCTTGTTTCCTCCAATATTTTCCAGTCCTTTGATGCCGGTCTGTATTTCGAGGATGGGCGTCGCCGCGTTGACTACGTCCTGGCCTTCAAGGAAGACGAAGACGCCGAGGAGGAGGCGAAGAAGAAGAGTTGGCGGGAAGAGTTCCAGAAAAATGTCGTCAAGGAAGGACTGGAAATTGAGATCGGCGAGAGATCGGTAAGAAGGCCGAAGATTTGATTAGATAGCGATTTATTATTAACCTCAAACCCCACCGCTTCACACCCCTGGTCTTGATTTTAATCTTTTCTCATTGCACATTGCATTCTTATTTAACCCACAGTGGCGTTATTATAGTGTGTGCTATTAATGTGACACTTCATAGGCCCAGTAATGGAAGGATCTGAGTAGGATTCGTGGGAGTAGTCTCTCGTATGAAGTTCATTGCGGATGCTATCAATGAATGTAGAATAACTAAAACTAATAGAAGTATCTAGCAAACCGATAAGAGTTCCAAGTGTAACATCATGGTGCTGTTTATGTTTGAAGTTACTAAATGACCACTCTATGCACTCCAAATTCTAGTTGAGATCAGGTTCATCGGATTAATTGTTTCATCGGTTGTTCCCCTTTTGTTTTAAATCTTCCCCCACAACCCCTACTTCTACTACTACTACACTACTAATACCCATCGACTCCCTAAACCTTTTACACTAGGCCCGAAAGCTCCCCCTCTTCTTCTGCTGCTCTTCAATGTTGAGGGTAGGAAAGGAAGCGATAACAAAAACTAGGTTGCCTGGTTGTTCGATGAGTACCTACTACAGTCGTTCTGCCTGGTTATTTTTAGTCGTTGATTCTTAAAAAATCGTTGAACAATTAGTTTGGTTATGAATCGTATTTGTTTGTATTCATTTTATCAATTCCATCCTGTTTATTTTTTTATTTTTTTGTTTTTTGTTTGGTTTGCCTGCTGCCAAAGCATGCGATTTGTCTGGAATGGTTTTCATTGAATTGCCCCTCAGTGTTGAACATCATATAACAATTATTTGTCAATGTGAAATGTGGAATTCAGTTCTATTTTGCATCCAAGTATTTATTTTATTTTATCTTCTTTTTCTTCCCCTCCATGATTAATTAAATTGTATTATTTTCCCATTGTTTTTTGTTTTTTTGCGACTTGCATGGAAATTATTGCTTCGTCTACGTCTGATGTGGATGAAAATCTCAACTTTTGTCCGGTGTGATTATGGTGAGTGATTAATACGCCTTATGGTGGATGGTGAGTGGATATTACTCCACCGTAGACTTGTACACGGGTCACTCAAACGGCTTTGAGGAAATGCAGCTATGTGGCTATGTGGCTTTTCTCACCGATGTACGTCACCCTGTCTCTGTATTTTCTAGGTGTTGGTCGTGTAGTCGCTGTGTCTTCTCATTTCCTATGTAGAAATGGTAGCAAGTCTTGAAGGAATGGGACAAGTTGGTTTAATTGTTGGTATTTTGGGTCATGCTATTATTAGATTTGCGCTTCTTCTTCTTCAGTTCTTCTGTCAAGTCTTTAATTTGACACTTTTCTACATTATGTGTTACTATACTGGGTTCTTCAAACTATGCGATGATTTATTTCGCAAGTAAAGAATGTGTTTCTGTAGGTTATCTATCGCAATCTATGTATGTAATTATGGTTCTGATATTGAGATTCTGTTGATTGGGTTTGGGTTGGTTGGTTGGAATTTGGTTGGTTTGGGTTGGTTTGGGTTGGGTTGGGTTTGGGTTGGTTGGGTTTGGGTTGGTTGGGTTTGGGTTGGTTGGGTTTGGGTTGGTTGTTTGGGTTGGTTGGTTGGGTTTGGGTTGGTTTGGGTTGGTTGGGTTTGGGTTGGTTGGGTTTGGGTTGGTTGGGTTTTGGTTGGTTGGTTGGTTGCGTTTGGGCTGGTTGGGTTTTGGTTGGTTGGTTGGTTGCGTTTGGGCTGGTTGGAATTGGGTTAGTTGGGTTTGAGTTTAGGTTGGTTGGTTGGGTCTGGGTAGGTGGGTTTGGGTTGGTTGGTTTGGGTTTCATCCTCAGTTGACTTGTTTTGTAGTAGAAGGGTATTATTCTCCCTGGTCTATATTTTGTCATCTGTGTCTGCACCTTGTCATCGCTGTGCTAACCTTTTGGCCTAACTCAGAGTTGGGCCAAAATAGAATCCATCTCGTCATTGCCCTAGTCATGGTGCATAATCAAAGAATGCAAAACTTAATCAAAAGCGCTAAGCCATTATCCTAATAATGAAAATTTTCGTATTGGCTTAAGTCATGCTATATAAAAAATAAAGATTTTTTGTGGGGGTGATTTTCTCAAAAGTAAAAATTTTGAGTTAGGCCGAAATGTTAGCACAGTGACGTTATTAGATATACTGTATTTGTATACTCATTTGTCATGTGTTTGTTGTACGATATTATAATGTATATATATATATAGTACTATTGTCAAGTAAGATAGATATATACATGCATGTGTAGTAGTAGTAGTTGTGGTCTTTGTTAGCTTTATGTCATCCGAGGTTGTCCTTGCTTTAGTCCTGTCCGGACACAATGCTGGCTGCATGTGCTGTATTAGCTGTATTATAGTAATAGTTGTATTATTACGGATTGCTTGACTGGGAATATGGATGTAGCCTGGAATCGCATTGAGGAATTTTAAGGACAATATATATAACTGCCCTCTAGCTCTCTCGTCTGTCTTCCTCGTTGTTGTTTTACTCACTCCATTTATGTACATGAATATATTATATCCATCAGTTTCTCCATCCTTTATATGGCCTGGGGGGGGGGGGGGGGGGGAAGCATCGTATTCTAGACTGATCAGGCAGGCTATCTGTTGTTGTTTTGTGAAAATACAGTAGTTGGATTCTGTTTTCGTACATCATGTAAGGCATTGGAGAAAGAACTGCGATAATGATAACTTCTATTCTATAATATTTATATTATTAAACCAGTAACTTCTATAATATTATTTAACCAATAACTTCCATCTGTATTATTATAAAGTTTACTTTTCGGAGTGGAGGGTTGTGAAAGAAATGTGTGGCTAAGGTTAAACGTAGATTTTGATTTAAGGAAGTGTGATTACTCAAACACAATTGCTGTAGTGTCATCATCCGCACCAGAGATCTATTCACAGAAACTGTCCAGCCAACTATCCTTTTTCCCTTTTAAAATACTCCTGTGTTTTATTTGTATGTGCCGGTAGTTAACATGTGGGGGATTCCAGTTCAATCCTAAGCAGAGATAAATGGGGGTGATGTGAGGTGATCTATAGATAAATGGAGGTTTTGTGAGGTGATCTATAGATAAATGGAGATGATGTGAGGTGATCTATAGATAAATGGAGGTGATGTGAGGTGATCTATAGATAAATGGAGGTGATGTGAGGTGATCTATAGATAATGGAGGTGATGTGAGGTAATCTATAGATAAATGGAGGTGATAAGATAGGTTAAGATAAGATACAACTTTATTGTCCATAAATGGCAACTATTGAAACAATTAAAAACTTTGTTGTTATATTTCATCTTTTGCTTTGTGTTTTGCTGAGTACATTTGTTCTGTGTACTATTGTTCTATTCATTCTTGACTTTGGCTGTTCCAAGCCCTTTGACTTTGAGACGATAAAATCATCAATAGTTAGTTAGTTAGTTATCTCTGCCAGTGTCAGCTGTGTCTTCTGTATCTTCCTTTCGCTCTTCTTTTATTTCCTGCCAATAATTATCTTTCTACTGATTCCTGTAAAAAACCCGATCCATAGAGCCTCAGTTTGGTCATATGACCTTCCCCTTGCTTGTCGTTCGGGTCATCAGAGAACTTTAGAAAGTCGACGCAAGCAATTGGGATGGTTGGAAGATGGAAGGGGCTCAATTTATGCAATTTGTCCATCAAACAGCCAAAAGGACTTTGTCGTATTGTTAGACGCATAGTTTGTCTTCTCTGTCTTGAAAGAGTTTTGTTGATTGACAGCTCCTTAAACCTCTTCTATGATTATATTGTGATATGTCGATATGCTGATACAACTCTGTTATGGTTATACAGTGATATGCTGATACAGCTCTTTTATGATTATACCGTGATATGCCAATATGCTGATACTGACCCGTTGTGTTTTGTTGTGTGTGTGTTTTTGCCTGTCAGTTCTCCAAGGAGGACAAGGTGTACTTCGTCAAGATCCACGCCAACTGGGACGTCCTCACCCGCTACGGCGAGATCATGAACATGAAGATGCCACTGGCCGTAAGTTGGTCCTTTTAGCTAGAACGTACTGTTACTGTTACTGTTAGGCTATAAACTAGAACACTGTTATATTACTATTGTTATGTTCAACTATGTTGCTGTCTAATTATGTAGGGTTCTATGTTCTGTAACTGTAAAGCGCCAATGAGCACTCTAAGTTTTAAGTGGATATAAGTTAAGGAGATATATAAATCAATTATTGTTATTATTATTATTATTATTATTATTATCGTTACTGTTCTAAACTAGAACACTGTTACTGTTACGCTATACACTATGTAGGGATTGTCTTTCAGCTTCTTCTTTTTCTCTTTCTTACTCTTTTAGTTTCATAGCATAAGTTCTATGTTGGAACGCTCCTGAGAGCTAGAAATTCAAACTGTATTTATGGGTGTTTGGAAAGTGTGCCTTCTGGCTTCATCCCTCACCGGTAATAAATAAATATAAGATAAAATAAAATTTGCCTTTATTGTCCTAATGGACTCATTGTCATTTTGGGTTCAATTCCGAAAACAGACCGGAATGACCCATAATGCATCAGCCGCAGAGCAGCGCCGCAATATAGGTAATTGGAGTTAAGTTTCTTGCCCAAGGAAAAATACGAAGTGTCGAAGCAGGACTCTAACCCGTGTTATTCGGGTCACAGTGCAATGCCTTAACCACTCGGCCACCTCGCCTCGTAATGGTGTTGCTTGCCTCCATCTTTTGTCACTGCCCAGTGCCTGTGTTACTTTACTTAGTAAAGTATAATCTCATCCAATGCCACTAGCTCACCGACCAATTGTCTGTCTGTCTTTTCTTGTTGCCAGGTAAACGACATGACTCTCCCTGAAAGTCTCCTGGAAAAGATAGCAACTCCGTTCCACTATGATGAGAAAGCGTTGCCCGAGCTGAAGGATTATTTCACGGCAGCCTTCACCAGGGAAAGGCTCTCCCAGTAAGTCTAACCAGGTCTTTACTAGTCTTTTCTAGTCAAACCAAGTGTTTTCCCACGAGTACCTACTCAATCAGTCGTGTCTAGTCATAATAAAGCCGTCATGCTTAGGACAGGAAGTGATCTTGATTATGGGTTTATTATTATTATTAACACAACCTTTTAATTTTAAGTCGGAATGGTTTTGTTTATTTCAATTTAATTGGGATGAAGGCTTGTTTTGTAATAACAATTTCCATTTTGTTTTGATTTTTAGATGGAAAAAATATTCAAATATCAAATTGCTCATGCTTTTTAAATTTTGCCTTTCTTTGGTTTGAAAATTTGTTCTATTCGAATTTGATTTCCATCTGACTAATTAGGATTTGGGTTAGGGTTAAAGGTTAACGGTTAAGGGTTAAGCAGACGTGCAGACGATACACAAGACTTCCTGTTGCTATGGCTGCTGTTGAAATTAATTTGAAACTAAAACGATACCAGACACGAATTGCATTCTGGGTTTGCATCAGGGGGGTAGGGCAGGAGACTGTCAAGGAAAAATGTTACAAAACCCTGGTGAGACCAACACTGGAATACAGCAGCAGCGTATGGGACCCCAAACAAAGAAGGCAATCTACAAGCTCGAGAAAGTCCAAAGAAGGGCTTGTAGATTTGTATGTAACAACTACAGCCATGATGACAGAAAACAACTGGTCACCGCTGAGTGAAAGAAGAAGGCAACAGAAATTACAATTATTTTTCAAGGGCA
>JAULCB010227356.1:0-13386 GCA_032358575.1 Dendronotus rufus
TTGAGACCCATTCCTTCTACTTGGCTATGAATAATGTATACAGTTATTGAGACTCGACTGCCAATAACCGCAGCCTTTTTTTAAACTATGTTTGTCACTGGAAAGAAGCCACAATTTTGGTTGTAAAGTAGTGACTGATTATGATTTTGTGACTGTATGTTACGGCATGGGGACTAGAGAAGATCATTCCGAACTCACTGTCGTCATCCTAGTGGAAATGAGTGCAAACTTCTAATCACTGGTGTATGACTGCATGGATGTGGGTTCAAAACCACACTGATGACGATTCCTTTCTTATTTTCTTATAAAAATAATAATAATAATGACTTAATGGTGAACTAAGTTATTCATGTGTGCTCGTAAAAATAGAAAATGAGTGATTTTTTTTCTTGGAAAATGTCAACATTATTTTCTTCTCTTATATATTGGAATGTTGTGTTACAACAATTTTGGCCTAATGTAATAAAATCACTTCTCCCCATTGAACTTAAATTTTACCTAGGGAACTTTAAACACACTTCTATGATCTAGCTATCATCTCTTTTGTAACCTTTATTGGTGTTATTGATAGTAGTTAGTAAAAGTATAATTGTAGTATCTAGTAGAAGAAGCAGAGGAAGAAATCAATAATGAATGGTTGTGACTTTACCTTGCAGCTGTCAAGCGGCTGATGAGAGAGGCCCAGGAGCTGAGTGAGCCAACAGATCAGTATTTTGCCCAGCCTTTGGATGTAAGTCAAATTTTTAGATTTTGAGCTTTAAAAAAACTTTGTTCTGCAGATTGTAACAATAAATGAGAGCATTTTTATGTATAAATAAGAGCATTTATAAAGTGCTTCACCATCCTGTAAGAGCTTCACAATACCACATTTATCCACACCAGACATTTAGACACCTTTTACTATATTTCTTTTTCTTACAGGACAATCTGTTTGAGTGGCATTTCACTGTCCGTGGACCTGCAGATTCTGACTTTCAGAATGGCATCTACCATGGACGCATTGTTCTACCAGTGGATTATCCCATGAAACCACCCAGTATTATTTGGCTGACTGTGAGTATGGAATGTTTATGAGCCTGTGTGTGTGTAGTTTTCATCTTCCTAAGGGATTTTAAACTTTGGCCGAAGGGGGGAAGGTCCTCATCTTGTAGATTTTAGATTATATGATATGGCATGGATGATTTGTGAAATTATGTGATACAGGGATGAGGTTTAATGGTGTCATAGAGATTTGATAGTTCAAAGATGACATACGACTATAGAAATGAAATTAATTCTTCTTTTTTTTCTTAATTTCCTCCCATTTGAAAGTACGTTTGAAATAGTTTTGTAGTTATATTTTGGGTACTATACTATATCTTTTATATTTTTACTATTCATCAAGATGCTTGAACCCATTTATTTGTTCCTTTCTTACAGCCCAATGGCCGATTTGAGACCAACAAGAAAATCTGTTTGAGTATATCTGGCCACCATCCAGAATCTTGGCAACCATCGTGGTCGAGTAAGTTTGGTATTGGCAAAAACAAATTGTGTAGAACGAGTGAATTTGGATAACAAATGAGATAAAAAGCACAAGATGAAGTATGCACTCGGGACAATGAGAGCGATTGGATGGAATAGTGAAGTATCATCATGATCATACAACCCAGACTTGTTGTTTTATTTTCTACAACTCACCGCTGCTGGCTTTACAAAGAAGAAACAAATCAAATTGAAGTAGTGATTCTATCCAAATTCGATTACATTTTGTTGTTTACTTGTTTTCTTTCTTTTTCTTAGAGCACATATATATATTGTTTTGTTTTGTTATCCAATGCCTTATACCGCGTTAGCAGTGTCGGCACCCAGCTCAGTGCTGTCTTAAATGGTGAATGAGGTAGATGCCCCAATAATCAACCACCTTTGACAAAACACAGACCTGGGAAATACTATGGATCAGGAACTACGGCAAGCAGGTGATCAGCCCACTGTACACATATATATATATTATGTACAAATATTCATTTTCGGAAACTGTATTGGTGTGTAATACCTTATCCACTAAACCAAACCTTTTCCTTCCTTCTATTTCCAATCGTGTTTGCCAGTAAGGACAGCCCTGCTAGCCATCATCGGCTTCATGCCGACACATCCCGGGGGAGCAATTGGCTCGCTGGACTACAAACCGGAGGAACGCAAACACCTCGCCAAAAAGTAAGCAGACCAGTAAATATTCAGCCAATTGTCTGATTCCAGACAATCTCAATTTAAGGAACTGCTTGAATTTTTATTTTTATTTGCAGTATTGATTGGAAGTCAATAGTATAATGATGATGATAGTCCCTTACCTGAAATGTGGACAATTTTCAGATAATTTTGTGTTGGGTCATTTACAGGTCTGAGTAAGCCCCTGTTACATTGTCGTGTTCATTTGGGGTTCCATTTTTGGAGAATTATAATAAAATTATGCCCTGGATACAAACAAAGGTTAAGTTTTTTTGTATTTTGTGGGGTTTTTTTTTTATGGGGAGGTTCTTTCAAAAGTGAGGTAAGATACTTTGTCACAATGATACAGATAAAGTGGGTTTGTTTTGGGCTTTTTTTCTAATTTCATTTTTCTTTCTCAACTCTCCGCTGTAGGAGTAAAGAGTGGAAGTGTGCTACTTGTGGACAAGTGAACGGCATCTTGTTGGATGTCAGTGAAAACTCTGAGGGAACATCCAAAGAATCGAAAGAACTCGCTGCCCAAATCAACCTACAGGTAAGCATTGAATTCTTTTCTTCTTCTTTAATTAAAGTGTTCTTTACACCAAAAGGTATGAAAGGTGAATTGATCAAGAAAGAAAATAAAGTGTTTTTGGTTTCATGCCATTAAAGGTAGAAGAATATTTGAGGCATGCAATAACTGGGTTATATTTCCAGAGGAAAAAAATGTGACTGTTTATGATAAGTGTTTAAAAAAATGTGACTGTTTATGATAAGTGTTTTAAAAAATGTGACTGTTTATGATAAGGGTTTTAAAAAATGTGACTGTTTATGATAAGTGTTTTAAAAAATGTGACTGTTTATGATAAGTGTTTTTAAAAATGTGACTGTTTATGATAAGTGTTTTAAAAAAATGTGACAGTTTATGATAAGTGTTTAAAAAAATGTGTACTACAAATTTTGTGTATGTCCTGTAAAATATGGCAAGAGAATATATTGTTAATGTAATACTCTGAACACATAAATCTGCTGAGACAATTTTTCAGCGCACAGCAAAAAAAACAACACTTTTTTATCCATTATCTAAAGCATTAAGAAAAATCTTTGTCCAATCTAATGTCTGAAGCAAACATTATTGGTGAAAATATAACTGTTTTCCTTCTTACTGAGTCACTAATGCTGTTTCTCGACTCAACTAAACATGCCTAAATTTATATTCTACAAGACTATGTAGATATCAATGGGGATTCTCCTCAGCCTGATAAGTGTTCTAGCTCCTTAATGAAGGACTTCTAACAGTTCCTACATCGTTTGTTCTTTTCATATAAGATAAGATAAGATATCCTTGAATTGATCCAATCCGTAATATTATTACAGGGAGAGAAGCCCAAATGTAAAGAAGGAGAGTGTCCCGTTGAGCAGGCGAGAGTGGCCGAGATTCAAGCACAGACGTCGTCCAATGCTGCACCCTCTCCAGGCCAAACAAACCCCCCGTCAGTAGACCAGAAGGGGGAAAGCAATAACGCCTCCGTTTCCTACTCCGGGGATCAGCAGGGACTTCCGGAATCATCTTCTTCACCGTCTTCAATCCCGCAGCCAGCCTCCTTACCTCTGTGGTCGCCTAGCATGGTTCCGTTCCCCATGCCACCCATGGGGTTTCCGTTCCAGTACCCCGGTGCTATGCTACCCAACATGCTGCCCCCGTTACCCCCCATGCATTTCCCCTACCCTCCCAGCCACTACGCAGCTTCCACGCCGCAAGCCGGCTGGCCAGCAATGCATCCTGGGATGGGAGGAATGTTCCCCGGCTCTTTCCCCCCACCACCAATGCCACCACCCTCTGCCTCGCTGTTTCCCGGCCAGCCCGCTCACGGCGACAACCAGCCCAGCAATGACAGTTCTTCTAACAACAGCGACAACCAATCATCGACCAACAAGCAGTACACTCGTACTCCAATGGTGGTCCCTTCAGCCATAGCAACTGGTGAAACGGCAGCCACGAGTCAGGCAGGAACTAGTCAAGGACAGGACGACCTTTTCAAGGAACTCTTGTCCAAGGTCAAGAGGTCGGGGTCAGATTTCAAAATGAATAACGCGTCTTCCGTAATGGGTGCTGCTAAAGGCGTCGAAACAAAGTCTGAAGCGGAAGTTCTCGGAAGTTCAATGCCAAAAGACGTCACGACGGAAGTCAGTGCTGAAAGCGAGGTATCGAAATCTTTGAATAAAACTGCTAATATTTCGGTGAGTGAAAACGGGGATACGAACACTGAAGACAACAGCGAAGTCGACGCGCCCCCCATAGAAGTGTCGGAAGACGCACGGCCCGTTCTGGAGAAGAACGCATGTAGTTCAACGTCAGAGCTGGAGAAGTGTAAGCAGAAACCCCAAAACAACAAAGGCCTGCGTCATCGCCAGTCGGTCACCACTAGTGTTCCCACGGAGGTATCAGAAGAAACGGTTGCCGAGTCTGAAGTGCCGGATGTGAGTGCGTTGAGACAAAGGATCGAAGCCGCTTCTGGTGACACGAGCTTGAGAAACAGGTCTCGACTGGGGGTGAGGTTAGGGGTCAACCAGATTGTCGTAAATGACATGATCAACGTGCAACCAGTCCTAAACAGGGGTTCTGACATTATGGTTTACATCATGGTTTGTCTTCTCGCTACCACCATGATGATCATCGTGAACAGGCTGGCCTCGATGGAATGGAACTAGGCCAAGGTCAGGTCAATCATGTCGTTTAATCTCATCAGTGTGGTTTGACAGTTTGTCGCTGCATAACAATATGCATTGGTTGTTATCAGTTATAGTTATAGGGAGAAAAATAGATTATAAGGCGAGGTATTTTCTTATCATTGCATTTGTGGAACATTAGATATAAAGTTCTTGGTTCTATGATTTATTAGCTATACGAGTAGGACTGTGTATCACTCGTTTTATTCAGTTATGATGAATGCGGTTAAAATTATAGTCATACTCTTAATAATGAGCATCTTGAGAGTTTTTTTTTTTTAAGAGTTGTTCGATTTTAAACTTACCATCGTTGGATGATGGTACACATACAGTTCTAATCCAGAATTTGAATTTTACTGGGGTTTGAAAGTCCCCCCAATTATGTTACGCAACATAAACTATATGCCAAAATGCTTGAATTTGTTTAATACTCCATCACACACGCATAAGATATCATAGAAGTTGTCACAGTGCATCTACTACTACTACGTATAAATGATAAATAATTAGATAAAAATTGTCTCCAAAAAATCAGCGATGCGGCCAGGAATCGAACCCAGACCTTTGGATTGCCGGTCCAATATTTACATCTGCTTATTTATATATATGTTCTTAATTATTTGATATTAATAACTACTAAAACTAAAAGACAATCCACTTTCTCTCCATCCAGCTTGTTTTGTTTTGTTTTATTCTTTTAAGGAAAAATTAAAAAGAACCGAATTAATCTGGACTTGTACTTGTAACAAAGGATATTTACAAGTTACCAAACTCTTTCTACTCTATGCCTATCTTGCTACTGTTACTGTTGAAATCCACAGATAGCATTGGTCTAGTTCTCTCAACTTACAAAAATCAGCACAGTAAAATTTAAATGAGGAAAAAAACAAAAAATGTTGATGCAATGTTCTTTCTGCATTTGTTTTTGGGGGAGTCTATACTTTTTTTTATATCATAGTTATTTAAATTTACAGGAGGCTTTCAAAGTTAAGAAAGTTTGTCTTGGGTACTACGTTTAGATATAAAACAGACCTGCAGTGTTAGTTCTCTCATTTTCACATCCTATTGTAATTGCGGATCTATAAATTTTGCTAGCTCTGTGTGTTGTCAAAAAATGGTTATTTGGGCATCTACCTCATCTACCATTTGAGACTTTACACAGGGATTGGTGCGAAAATGGTTATTTGGGCATCTACCTCATCTACCATTTGAGACTTTACACAGGGATTGGTGCGAAAATGGTCTAGTGTAAGGTACATAGTATATAAGGCAAAAAATGGATAAACATAAAATAAATCAAACAAATTAATGAGAAAAGTTGGAGTCATACGTTTAGAGAAGACAACGCAAGTGACAAATATGTGTACGTAGGACGTATATCACAAGGTATTCATTAGGAGTTTGTTATCTGAATATGACCGACCACAGATGAAGAATTTTGTATGAAATTATAGAATTTATAATGCTGAGGTTGTGTTCTTATATCACTGTACTTATTATTAAGTTGAACTATATTTAGTCAAACCTTCCACTATAGGTCATTACAGTGTACAGTTCACTCCATTTGTAATGAACTTGGATGTAGTGATGTTCACTTATAATGATCTTTTTTGTAAGAACGGAAACCATTTACTATTCGTCTGTATAAAATCATAACGGTTGTAATGATGTCTGAATGTAATTAATTGACCAGTCAGAGCACTTGCCCGTGCATCACTACATCCATTGTCAACTATATATACAATTTTGTTATCATTCTCAAAGAATTATGATTAGTTTCCAATTTCTCTGTTTTGTTATGAAAAGTTGAGAAGTCCCATCACGTTGGAAAATGTTTATTTATGTTTATTCTTCAGATCTTCTCAATTAAGACTTTAGGGACCGGAAGTGGGTTCTTTGGTTTTCATAATCAATCCAGGCTCAATTCCTACTAAATATTTGCATAGTCTTGACTTGTAATTATTTTATTAGTGTTAAGTTGCGTGAGAAAAAGCATTAGTTTCTACTACCGGTATACTGAAAACATTAACATAGTGAAACATAGTGTAAATATAAAAGTGATTCAGTCACTACATATTGGCAATGATGCAGTTACAATACTGTTTTGCCGATTTATCCAAACAAGAACAGTAAGAGTAAGAGAGACAACTTTGTCATGCCTCATCAGTAAACACTCCGATATTTTGTGTAGCTCTTTTTTTTCTATAGTCCCTTAAAGTTAAAGTAGTTTTTCATTTCTCTACAGTTTTGGAAAGGTGATTCATTATTAGTAATAATACATACTCATACCTCCCTCTTTTGTTTCTCTTCTCTGGATTTTATTTTTCACTTTTGGGGTTATTTTTTTCGCAAGCTGTTGCCCATTTTACCAGACACCGGATTTTATTTTATTCTTCGATGAGACTGAGACCTGGTGTGTATGTCTTCTCATTTTCACATGTATCATGAATGAGAGGCAACACCAGGGGTATAAATCATTCAGATTTACTCTGATTTCAGATTCAAGTCCAAGTGGACTGAGTGGCATTAGTTTTTTGTTTCCACTTCCACATTAGCTACTATTTTCATCAGTGTGTGAGTGAGAAGTTTCAGATTTCTTTTTGATTTGCCATTTTTTACATCCCTGGCGGCAACACAAAGTCAACAGTAAAATGTGTGTGTGTGTCTTGAGTCTTGAGTAATGCGTTCAGCGTATTGCTCATTCCCTAACATTCGGGAAGATAGATTTTTGGATGTGTGTTGGATGTGCGTATTAGTATGTGTATGATGTTGATAATATTTTATTGATCTATGTACTTGGTTTTATTTTGTATTTGTATATATATGATAAATGATAGATTTGTTAATATGATGTCAATTCTGTTCCAAGATATATCTATGTACCTACTTGGTTTGTTTTAAATAATGTGCTCTCTTCACACAAGCAATCTAACTCTTGTTTCTTCTACTGAAACTATCAACTTACCTTATAATTTAACACCTGAAGGTGCAGTAAGACTTCAAACTAAACTAACAAACAATTTTATTCTTTTAACTTCATCCTGTTGCTTTTACTCGATATATATGCTGTGCTACACATAACCAAGGGTGAATACATATAATTTTTTTAACTTCTGGAAGTGCAAAGCAATTCAATTTAAAAAACTCTAGAACTAGAACTAGAACTGAAAAGGGTTTGTCATCTTCTGCCTACATATAACTTGATATCCTATTGACTTTTACAATGAAGCGTGACAATGGGATTAATGTGAAGTCTTTGAACTAATGAGCCGAACGATCCCATGTAATTCGTTCATAATAATAATACAATCTTTATTCTAATTAACTATCAACATATATATATGTAACAAGATTGCATATATATATAAAATATGTAATTTTATAGTAGTTGTATATCATATAGTAGTTTATATACATATTACATCGTCTGTGTTTCTTTGTATGTAGTACCTAATTGAAATCCACTCTACTACTAATACTATACCAACTCCCATTACCTCTTACCCCCAGTCTATTTATAATAAATGTCTGACTAGTTACACCATGTATATTAGTAGAAGAACACAGCTCTCCTGTGATGATTTTATTATTATTGCAAATACAATAAACTGCTATAAATGCTTCAGTTGTTAAAGTTTTGTTTCTTTTTTGGAAGGAGTGGGCGTGGTGGTGATGTCCATAACTTGTTGGTGCTTTTAACGTACAAACAGAGTGGAGTCACTTTCCCCTCACCAGCACCATGCTCGCCCCTTTTTGGTGCGAGATGATTTTAGTACAAAAGAAATGCATAGCCGTCGCTGGAGTGCAGTCACCAGCCTCACCTCTCCCCTTCACGCCCCAAGCTTTCTTGGGGCGAGCTATTTTATTGCAACGCTTAATTTCTCGCACCTTGCAAGCACCAAAACTATGCTTGGTGTGTACTTTTGATCTGTTGTGGTGTAGTCGCGTGAATGAGTTTTTAGTGAGTTGTACATCACCAACATGAAGCACACCTTCTTCGTCCATCTTGAAAACTGACAATACGAAGGGGAGGGAGAGGGTTATTTATAGTATAAGTATAAGTCTATGGGGAGAGGTCTCTACTCTAGTCTCCGCCGACAGGCCCCTTGCGAGCCCCAAATGGGTCAAGCAAGGGGAGGGGAGAGGACCTGCTTGGTGCCTCCACTCTGTCTGTACCCTTAGTGTACACTACACCCTTGTCCTTTTCTCCTTCCAATTTTACTACTGCTTATTCTTCCTCCTCCTGGTGAACATAGCCATTTATCCAAAATGGAAGTATGTAGTCATGGGATAAGAAGACCGGAGTCGTAAATTAAAATTAAATTGATAATTATATAGTATAGTGCTTATCCACAATCTTCATTCATAATGCTCCAAGTCAGTGCTTTACAATTTTCAAATTAATCTTCTGAGACAGGCCATAGCAAACCAATACATTATTAATTCCTTCTCAACTTCCCGGGGAGCATGTTGAAAGCGCATTGACACTAGCATACCATCAGACCCAGTCAGAATCCAACGATAACAGGTGGATTCGCTACCGATGCTACAATTTTAGCAGATCATTGTTTCAATGTTGTCTGCCAATGACCAAGCAAGCAGTCTGGTCTGTACATTTGTATGACCTGGTGGCCTGTTCTGTTTTGTTATCCAATGCCTTACCGCTTGCGCAGTGTCGGCACCCAGCTCTGCGCTCAGTCTCAAATGATGAAAGAGGTAGATGCCCCAATAAACCACCTTTGACATAACACAGAACTGGGAAATACCATGGATCAGGAACTACGGCAAGCAGGTGATCAGCCCACTGTACAGCCACCAGCACCAGGCATTTGATAGACAAGGTTGCAGGGCCTCCTTTCATATCATCTCTATCGGAGAAGAAGGCTAGTGTTCCTACTTCACTACCACTACCCAAGAAGCTCAGTTACGCGTCACTGGCCATCTGGGAAAATTTTGTTTTGGGTCTTGATCAGGTTTGTTAATGAAAAAAACAATACATATTTGAGTATAGGTATGTATTTGATTTTTGGATGACTATTTGAAATTCATCTTTCACATAGAAGATATAGGCGCTAAAAATTCCGGAAATTTTGTTCTTCTTCAATTTTGTTAAAGAATTCTACAACATTCAAACCTTAAGAAAAAAAAGGGACACGTCTCATAATTAAGTAAACGTTTTAATACAAACAAGTATTTTTATGGGTTTTTCAAAATAATTAAAACATCTATAACATACATTTCAAATTGGCTTGCAAGTTAAAATTCTATAAAGCGTACCTATCATAACATCATGGAACTTATATTAATCTTCAACACACACAAATCATACATTCACATTCACAAGAAAAACATTAACAACAATTCAGATGAATTAAGGAATAAATGAACAATGAAGAAAAAAGAAATGCAATATAATAACAGACAGTTAGATGGTAGCACGCAGTGATTCCATTTTCTTATAAATATCCTCGCATTTGGCAGACGTAGCGGTTTCGTTATCCAAGTACTGGTTGCGACCCATTTTGCCAGAGACCAGTTTCTCAGCGGCAGTAATGGCCAGACCAATCTGCTCCTTGTATTGGCTGTCCATTCGTTGCAACTCACCCACCTGAATAAAGTGAATAGAAACAAAGATGCAATAGTCAATAAGTTGTGAAACTCAGTCCTCAACTCTCATTTGGCTCATGGGGCCAAAGTTTATTCTAATTTACATACAGCTCATCGCATATATCTCAAACATATCAAAGTTGAGTTCACAGGCAAGTCAGACACACGACACTTGGTCCTGATCTTCATCACACATGTCTCGAATTACGAGTATCTCAAACAATTTGTGTTGGTCTCGTGATGTGGACAAGTGACAGTAGCAGAACCACAGTCAGAGAGCGTAAAATTGTGTAAAGAATCTTTTCCAGGTTCAACCGGGAATGGAACCCATCACGACCTGTAGATAACTGGACAACCAGTCTGCCGACACCACGCATTAAATCCTCTAAGTATGAAAGTTGCCTTCGGAAAACTTATAAATAATTGAAAGTACAGTAATCTCCTAGAATTCACATCATTCTTGATGACATGACAAAATATATAATTCTAAGATGTAAGCTAGTAAAGCACGCATGACATACCTTTTCGGCAGCATCAGAGCCCTCCAATTTCAGCTGAGCCTGGAGATTTTGGATCTGACTCGTCAATGTTTTGTAGTCAGCGTCAATCTTTTTGCGGCTTGCAACAAAAGCAGCGGCATCTTTGCTGGCCTTGAACTTATTGATGGCATCGTCATAGCTCTGGTAGAGAGCACTGCGACGGTCATGGGCATTCTGAACTTCATCCACCAGAGTGGACACTCTTAGTCGGCTCTCTTTGGCTTCATCCTAAAAATAACAACCAATAATACACTTGGTTCAAACATGAGCGAAAAATACCCGCCCCCCAAAACACACAGCAACAATAATACAACAACAAAATATTCAAACTGCTTACCTCCACAACAAAACTAATGACTTTTACTTCAATAGCACACAAATCATAAGACTAATATCATTTTGATGTATGTAAGCGTTAAAAGAACACTACTACGGACATTCTAAATACCGCTGCTTACCTTAGTGATGGCGAAATCCAATCGGACGTAGATGATGACTACTAGGAAGAGCAAGTAGAAGGCACCGACCAGCAAGAGAGGCTCTTGAAGCATGTTGATCTTCTTGAAGGTGTAATGAAGCTAAAAAGAAAAGAGTACAAAGAACATTTCTAAATCATTTAAATTTGCAATTGTTGTCAGAAACAAAACAGTGCTAAGCGAGCCGGTGTAAGAATGATTAGAAAATGCAATCTCCATTAATAATCATCTATTACAACCTTCTCCTTTTATCAAGTTTGCCCCCAGATAAATCAATAAAAATGTTTCGTTTTGTTAACCTCAAATGGTGAAAGAGGTAGATGCCCTATTAACCACTTTTGACAAAAGAAAGCTGTGATAGACAATCAATCAAGAACTAACGGCAAGCGGGTGATTAGCTCACTGTGCCTATATATGAAAATATATTAAATTGAATCCATCTTTGTGGAAATTAAAATTTGAAAGGAGTAGTCAGCATTTAAAATTTGGAATTACCGTAGTCAAATAATAAGAAAAGATTTTGGTGACTAAAATCAATATCATAACAAATCTATAATCATAACATGCCTGATCCATGTACGGTATCTCAAAGAGAAACAAACCGACTGCTTTTAAGCAAGAGTGTTTACCTCGAAATCCTGGATATGTTGTTCTACAAGTTTAGTCTTCTTGATCACCACCACGGGACGACCCAAAGTATCCAAGTAGGTGTAGTGAATTTCATCACCAGCACGTTCTACCTCAAAAGGCACCTTCAACTCAATGTCTCTGAGAAAGAAAAAAAAACAGGAATCGCAATGAGTTTTTAGAAGAGGTAAAATATTGATTGTTGAACAAAATGTATCCAGCTAACAGACTCACAAATATCAAACTTTGCGGTTCAAAGTAAAACGGTACTGATACTGTCAATAAGCAGGTGATTATCCCACTAATTCAACATAATATGTCAAGTATGTGGTGTATTAATTTTACATGCAAAGCATAAATAGGCTTGTAAATCTTTTGGAGAGAAGTAGGTATACTCAATTATAATCAAAAACAGTGAATGCCAAATTTCTGGGACAGTCCAAAACATATGATTATTCCCTCGTAATAGCTGTTTTGATCCCTTATTAAATCTTGTCTCATAAAAATAGCCATATAATATAATAGAGATCTAATGTTGAAAAAAGAAACTGATTAAAAACTCACTTTGAACCCTCAGGCAAGATGACTTTCAGTTGCATATCATCAATCACCATGTCGTCAAAGATATGATCAATAAAGCGCATTTTCATTGCAAAGTGGTCACCTGCAGCAAAAAAAGAGTTGTATACCATAAAGATTCACAATCATCAATGCCTTACACTTATCAGATAAACAATTTCAGCCAAATAAGTGAATCTCAGCAAGGTTTTCAAACATTTTAAGTTCAGCAAAGATTTGAAAACCTAGAAACAAAAACTGAAAAAGGCTTTCATTGATTACCGCGTTGGATTTTCCTGAAAGCTAATTATCTACGAACTATCTAAAACTGCAGCAATAATAGAAGAATGTTAAAAAATGTATCTTATCACATGGGTGCCAGCAAGTGAGACGCAAAAAACCTGCAAACTGTATTGCACCCTAAACCAAAACAAGAAAGATACACGAGGCAAAAAGAGCTTTAATCTCACTAGCCGTATCGAACATAGTACATGTGTGACTTTCACTAGTGCTTTCCGTCGACGCTAGTTTATAATTGTTCAAAACAATCCCAGATTTAGCTATATGAGTGTGGTGGCACAGGTCAATCAGTCGCATTGTACAAATTTTAGAAATTGAGATAAGTGCATGTATGCATTGTACAAGTCTTTCTGTTTAGTTTG
>JAULCB010227466.1:0-13380 GCA_032358575.1 Dendronotus rufus
ATCATTTGAGACTGAGCACAGAGCTGGGTGCCGACACTGCGCAAGCGGTATAAGGCATTGGATAACAAACAAACAGTGTTTATTCATCGCTTATACCGCCTCCCCTCCCTATAGTTCAAAGAGGACAGCATTGATGGGTATTCTATAATGTTGCTAACATCAAGATGGGAGACAAAAAACACAAAAGAGAATACATTTATGTTATAGTAAAAAACTCCGCCACAACTGTCTGTTTTTGTTCATAATTTGTATTGTCTTATAATTAATATAATAGATGTGTTAATTCGCAGAGCCTCTCATTGGTCAAGCAGTCAGTGAGTGCACTCACGTATCGTTCAGAAGATCCTGAAAGTTTGAGCCATTGCTGAATGAGGTAAAGTTTGTCAGGCTGTGTTGACTCTGGTTGTGTGTTCAAGTTCTATCGCAGATTGATTCTAAAAAGGCAGAGGTGCTATTTTCGTATTTTCGTGTGATAACCTAAATGAAATGTTGAATTGGGCATTAAAATCAAACTGAATTATTTGCACAGAACACTCACGAGGGTTTGCAGTGCCTTGGCTCTTCCATGCCGAGCTGCCAACAATAGAGCGGTGTCTCCACGCTCATCGGCAGAATCGATTGTAGCACCGTTCTTCAGAAGAAGCTGTGTCAATGGCAATGAAAGTGAAAGGAAGAAACAAAACTAATTTAGAAGATAACAATATGATGTGAAGAGTCGACTATCCCCAAAAGCTACAAAAGACAAAGGAGTAAGAAAAAAAAGAAACAAAAAAGCAAAATGGTAACAAAGAAAATGAATGTCGTTAACCAATTTTTGATAAATAGCATTTAATTCTTTGAGATGCTTTCATAAAAAGCGCACCATCCTTCTATAAGTACAGAGTATTTCATTAAAATAAGGTGAAAATAGAAGGAAGATATTAAATTCCAGCATTCAGAAGTTGAATTAAAACTGATCAATCAATACATTGTCTAGGAGGTCTATAGGATTCTTACCTCAATAATGTTTGAGAACCCCTCCCTAGCGGCGTGGTGAATGGGTCTCTCCCCTGCCCGAATCAGCATGTTTGCACTTGCGCCAAAACTCAACAAAATCTTGACAATTTCCTCCTGACCGAGAGCACAGGCCAGCACGATGGGTGCCACCAGGCCCAGCTTTCTAGTCTGGTTAACGTTTGCATTTCCTACTTTAGCCAGCAGCTGCACAGTTTCAACATGGCCGTATCGCACAGCCCAGTATATTGCTGTGGATCCTTTGTCGTTTTCAATTCCCGTCAAAGCTCCCCGTTGTAGCAACGTGCCCACGCAGTCTTTGTGTCCCCACCTGGCTGCCCACAGCAAAGGGGTGTCTTTTTTAGCGTTGACATGATTCACATCAATTCCAATGTCGAGCAGAAAGTTGACAATCGGAGTAAACCCGTAGAAAGCGGCCAGGTGAAGACATGGAAATGTTCTTGGTCGCTGTCCTTGGATCTCCACACGAGTTTCTTGAAGTAAGAATTCATTTCTCACTGGTCGGGGCAACTTTTCAACCAGTTTCTTGAGCCTTGGCAAGTCTTCTCTCTCTACAAGTTGATGAAGTGCATTTTTCTTGCCAGATATTTTCGAAACAATAACTTCAAACTGCTGCTTAATCAGACCTACATCAGCAATATCGACTAGATAGTCAAGCATTCGGTCATTATCGACATACTCCAAAATGTAATGAAGCATATTCATACCACTCCTGGGATCTCTAAGCTTTTCGTCTGTCAGGCCAAATTTATATGTATTGTTGTAGCCAGTAATCAAACTCTTTAGTTCTTCACAATCTGATAATGTGGCATCTGAGAATGACAAGATAGATTCATCGTTTATACATAATGTTTATTCTAAATTACTGGATGTAATGCTAAATCTCATAACATCTATTTTTTGCAGTGACACACAATAGGGCCTATATTCTTCAGAGTTACTAGCAAATGCATCCAAAACAGTTTGAAAGTTTAAAGTTTATTACTATCTGTTTCAACTTCTTTCAGAATAGATGGTAGCTATATCCTCTGCTTTATGGTCCGTTTCAAAAAGACTTGATTGTAAATACAGAGCCATGGTCCAAACCTTTAAAAACTCAAACATGGTCAAGACCAGGAATTTCCAGATGAAGGATTTTCCTTACCTTTCATTGACTAAGAGATAAATATCAATAAAATTCATTATACTACGTTATTCATACCACTTTTTTCTAAATCTCAATTCAAGGCCCTTATAATAGCCTTAATAATGTTCATTCTGCCATTAATATGACCGTGATTGGAACAATACGTGTTCAATACACGTCGCACCGTAGCTTCTTTACTTTTTTCTCCTTTTCTCATTACCCTTGAACTTTTCCCACGGGTCTGTGGCGGCTCCAGCCGTTTTCTTCTTGTGCTGGGCGGCCGATCTGGGTCTGCCGGAGCCAGGCCTTGCCGGGGCTTGGTCCTTAAACACATCTGGCGGTGGTTCTGTGGGAATGTCTGATAAGTCTACATCTCCGACTATACTGGCAAGAGTAAGGTTTTCTTCAGGACGTCTCTGTAAAAGAAATGAATGCGTAAGATTATAAAAATGATAAATATCAATAGCATTAAAGGCCTCATTGTGAATTTCAATAAAATAATTGTTTTGGTTTCCATTGATTGATTACTGTTAACGTTAATGTTATTGATGATAATAATACCCAGACATTTTCATAGAAAAGAATCATAATGATCCAGAATTATATTTAAATCTAAAGTTATTTTGAGACATGTGATTCAAGTCAAATGTATAAAGCAATCAAATTCAAATTTCTTTCTCTCTTTTTAGTTTAGCGTTATACATTTTCATTTCCTTGATTGATACAGGCTTCCTTTGCATGCAAAATAGTCAATTATAGAAAATACAATATTATCCTTGTCATTATCATTATCATACTGATAACTTTACCGTACAATGACATCATAGTCATAGTAGATCCACAAAACTAAAGGACTGCTATCATGCAGGCCTAATAAACGAACTTCTGTATATTTTCTAACAACTGAAGTCTGCCCTACTTTATCATGCTCCTCCCATGCATAACACACTTTCTAGGCTCGTGCAGGATCACCACTCCTCCCTTTACAACAGGCCTTTATCTTAGCATTATCATGTCTTTTTTGCTCATTTAACACATTCTCAACGAAAAAATCAAAAAATCTTTAAAAACAAAAACAATGGGAAATAAATTCCAACACAAAATTTCATGATAGGTAACCAAAATTACAGTTATGAGTAGGTACAAGTAATTTGCTTTTCTGGGTTGAGAGTTGATGTTAGAAAGTTACAATAAAATGTCAGGTACGGTATCTTGGATGTGTGGATTATCAAATCAATCATCATTCAAATGCTTGCAAGTCAAAATACAGTTATAAAAGTAAGTCATTTGGTTTTCTGGGTTGAGAGTTGATTTGATGTTAGAAAGTTACATTAAAATGTCAGGTATCTTGGATGTGTGGATTATCAAATCAGTCATCATTCAAATGCTTGCAAGTCATCAAGGAAGGAAAAGAGTAACCTTAAAACAGAAATTGGATTTTATGCTGGAAATGGGCGAAAGAGGGTAGAAAGTGGAAGGAAATGCGTTATACAAGTACAAGAGCATCTGCTTTTCATACTAATATATATACATGTCACAGGAAATAGACGGAGTGACAGACAAACAGATAGATAGGTATATGAATAAATTAATGAATAAAACTAAATGACTAAATGAGTAAATATAGTAATAGTAATGAATTAATAGTTAATGATGTAATGGTCAGTGTGTTCGACTCAATATTATATAGGTTCCTATGTTCGAATCATGATCAGAACACCTGAAGGTATGCCCTTCTTATACAACTTTCCTCACTTCACCTAGAGAGTAGAATGGATCCTGACTCTTACTTGTGGGCTGGGAAAGTAATCTTCGAAAGTGGCTTCTATCATTATCATTTGGCTGCTTCAGACTACACAAAATGGTAATTGCCCCAGTACTGAGTCAAAAGGTTCGAAAAATGAATAGATAAATAAATCAATCAATCAAAACTTAAACAAACAGATGTAGGCCTATAGATAAATGAATGAATGTGTAACTAAAGGATTAAATAAAATAGGATGAATCATTATAAATAGATAATTACTACCACCACAAAGGATCAAGATATTACAAAGTTGAAAAGTATGATATAATATGTCAGAGTAAACAAAACAAATGAAAAAAAGAGGTAAAACAAAGAAAACAGAAGAGGTGAAATTATATGGAAGGGAAATACCAAAACCCGTAAGAATAAGTCAGATTCTAAGCCTTCGGCGGAATCTTATTCATACTGTATTCAAGCAGGGACACCAGGTATTTCGTGCACATATTTATTGGAACAACAGTTTCAGACATTTTGGAATAAAACATACATTGGGACAAGCTTCATGAACTTTGTATAAAACAACAAACCCAAATTGAGTTTTCAGCATGCAGAAATAAATAGGAATCCTATTGGTGAGACAATTGTAACAAATATATTTCTAGAGCACTTATGTGGAAATGCCCTTTAACATGATATAGGTGATTATCTAATCATAATTAACAATTATATTTAATCACCCGAATAGTTAAATCGAATTTGGTCCAAGGCAAACAACTGAATATAAATTGTTAATTCTTGAGTTAATTCCCTTGGTACATCCCCATGCTGCCAATATTCAGCTGTTTCTCTTGACTTCCAAACTAAAAACAATCGTACAGGTAATCAAAATCTTTTGTTACACTAATTCTAATTCTGTTATTTCAAAGTTTGTGGTTGTACGCCCCTTTAGACACAAAAAGGTTTTATCAAAGGTAGTTATTAACATTTTAGTCCGTTTCAGTTAAACGCTTCTACTGCCTGTATAAACAATATTATTTATAAAAGTGGAAATACCTTACAGTGAAGCAATCAATACAACAGTACAGGTCGTAAAGTGGATTACTAATCAACGGAGGGGCATTGATTCGCGTCAAGTAAGTAAATCAGTAGGTATATCAGTTGTACAGCATATATCATAATATTGAAGAAAGTTCAGAGTTCGTTGGAAGCTAGGAATGAGACGATATTATATATATATAAACTAATACCACTACTAAAAACGTGCAACAGATTTCAGGACAGCGGTGAAGGAAGCAAAGCAAAGCATAGCAATGAAGCAATGGGGATACACATAATATCATACTACAAATTAAACTACACAGAACTTGAAAGCACGAGGCTGTTTATTTACACTACTAATTCGTTCCTCTGCAGCAACAAAGCGAGTCAGTTCTATCGCCTCTATGTCAAAGGTCTGGAGGTGAGTCTGAAGGCGAAAGTCACAAACGAAATTCAATTGCCAAATTAATTATTAGATAATAGACTAATTGATAATGAATTTTTGAAATTTAGTAGATTACGTTAATCTACACTTATTTATATTCTTTTGATTGTGTGGTAAAACTTGCTGATAAAGAGAAATGCCAGATTATAAAATGCATTTCAAAAAATAAGTTTTTTTAGAACCTACACTTTGTTTTCCTTTTGTATTCCTGCTTGAGAACAGTAAATGGTGTTCAGGGACGTAGGTTTATTCAATATAATTATACTGGACTTGACGGCTGCATCATGATAGTATTCGAAAATCCTGATTATAGCAATGTTATCATGCAGTACACAACACTTACAAAAAAAGCGTGGGTATGTTATAGTAGTGGACAGCCATGTGGGACAAACTGAGGTGGCTATGACGTTCATTCGTTCATTTATTTCGTACAATATTGTACACATTGCATTTGGTACGCATAGAAAAAAGAGTTGAAAATACTATCATAAAAATTATCATTTCCTTCAAGATGACGTTTTAGCCACCTCATTTTATTTATAATAAGTTTCTGTCCACTACTTTTGATAAACGTACAAACACCTTCCTCCAAAAGCCCAAACGATAACAACAACAAAGGCGTCTTGGCTGATGAAAGCACAAAATTTAATGTTACGCATTTATAAGCAGTGCAATTTGGTAGGCATATGAGTGTGTTTAATTACATCAAAAAGTGGTTCTCGGGAGTTGGTGATGAACGTCATTTCGATAGCGTCCATGAGTAAGACCTCTTGGTGCGTCTGAAGGTGAAAGTCGCATTATGATGAATGAATTTGATTGGCCATGGAATAACACACCAGAATGTATCAGATCGGCCGTGGAATACATCTACTACACGGTATGCCCACTTCAAGTGGGGCGTACTTCAATCAGTCAGTAGACTAGTGGTGAGGCTGGCTGTCTATCCGATGTAATGGCATAGCGGTCACGGGTTCGATTTTTGAACGGGTCCGACGTAAAGTCCTTAGAAGAAGAGACTTGATTCACAGTTTTCCCCACTTTACCCAGAAGTGGAAAGAGGTACCAACGCACATATTATTGTGTGTATTCTAAAAGTAACTCATGAAAGACGAGAGTCCTATTGTCCTATCCGACAAGAAAGAGGTTACAGGCATTAACTTGTCCACATCACGAATAAATCAGTTCCGGTCTTATGATTCTAATGATAGTCACGAGAGGACTTGTATTTGAATCAAGTGTTCAAACCAGCAGCAACAACAATAACAATACACAACAAATTTTAATGAACAGAGTTTATTTTTGGCCCACGCTTACAACTTAAAGCATGGTGACGATAATGGATATGCGTTATATAAATGCTACCAAATATAGTATTATGCGCTTTGAGGTGAATGTCTACTGCCCACTGTTTATGGAAAGTGCAATATAAATACCTTTTATCGTGTTATTATAATAGAACTGCTATCATTTGAAAGAAAGGTTACGTTCGAAATTGATTTGGAACTTGTTAAAGGCTGTTATTTTGGGTTATATTGAGAGAGTCCAACAGCTACATCTTTAGGCCAATAGCGATGCAATCAAGTTTTAGAAGATTCTAATGCTAGCTCGCCATATTTCTGAGACAGGGGAAGGGAAAGCGCTATAAGATAGTATTCCCCTGTTTTGAATGTTGCCCAGTTATTTTTATACAAGGTGTAACTAGGACACATTGGAAGACATTGTCATGTACAATGGTTTCTTCGCTCACCAAACCGTAACCCTCTTGACTCCCTTTCCTGTGATATGCTAAAGTTGGTGTACTCAATGTTAATTAGAGACGAGAAACCTGATGGATATATAATATACCAATGAATGAATGAGATCAAATTGACGGAGTTGATACATCGAGTTCGGGTGAATATCGCGAATTATGGAAATCCTATCGGAGAGTTGTTCAAATTCAAATGTTTTGTAATTGAAAACAATTATTCATTTTGCCTTTGCGTCCAAAATTTGAGGGCACTGTTGTGATTATAGACAAGGTTGGGGAGCAGGCACTGGAATTAAGGAATATTTAAGAAACGTGCAGTATATCCATTGGCTGGAACTATAGAATTGGGGGTGCCGAAAAACGGTGGCGAAAAATGTATTTCTTTCTTATTTTCTTCCCTGGTTTTTCGGCACTGGTCATCTATAATACTTCCAGTCTCTGGAAACACTGTTATGCTTATAAGAAGTTTGGTAAGCTAAACAATTACGAGATATGGCATTTTATACTTGATTTCAACAACAAAATATGCAACCGTTGGACAATAACATTGGTTATATCAGTCAGTAAAGTACGAACAGTGAACACCGATATTATGATACAGTGGGGTGGGTATGTTAAAAAGTATTTCCCTTTTCCTATACATGTTCTTCTCTAGCGTAATTTCATAATTATTCTCTAGCCACTATTCTAGTCTAGAAACAAACCCCGTTCTACGAACACGAGACTATTGTGTGTCATTATCAAAAGTAAGTAAAGTAAGTCCTTATCGAGTATTGAGGATTATAATCATAGTCGGAGAGAACAAAATAAGAGAGTAAACATTATAGAGTGGGGGAAAGAGTCAATGACCAAAGAGGAAATATAATTGAGGTCAAAACTGCAAAAAAAGAAAAAGAGAAACAATTTGAAAAATCACCCTCGTATCGTTGGGGTTCCAACCCGCAACCCCCAAACTACTATGCTGCGACCTACCAATTGAGCCACAAAAGTGCTTTACGTCGCAAGCAAAAATATTAGGATAGTATTTTCCAGAGACATCTAAGTAACAAGTCTCTGGTATTCTTCGGTGATTTCCAGTTGTTCCCGGGGGGAAAAATTAATGCAGTTCAGAATGAATTCAAGTGCCGATATTTTCTGTTTCAAATAATAATATCAGCATAAAATTATCATTATATTGATATTATTAAGTAAAGTTTTAGCGAGTTGTAAAAATGCCCACTCCGACCTGTGTGGTACACCTAACGTACCACATGTCGTTACAGACTGATGTAGGGCGTCGCATACAGCTGCTGCTGTGTATAAAGGATATAATATGTTCGACCCCACCGTCAGTAGTAGTTGTGATCAGAAATGTGGGATAACCCGAGAAGCTACAATATTTAAAAAAAAACTACGGTCGTGACTTATTGGGAGAACTATTATAACGTAGACTCGTTCATTCATTCCGGACTAGTGTGAATAAATAGTTGGTGTGCAAAGAAAAATATTTGAAAATACTATCATGTCCTTCAAAATGACGTTTTCAGTATCCCCACTCTATTTATAAACGTTAATAATCCCCATATTTCTGACCGCTACTATGTGACATAATATTATGTAACGAAAATATAATAAGGGTGTCAAAACAATAATATTAATATGTCGTATAATTGTTAGGTTCTCGACATTCTCCATGTAGGTACTTAAACACAAGTCGTAACACTTACACACAAACTGATCACATCTAGCTATACTAGTCAAAACGGACATGTAACAGTAACAGTGTATTATTTTCAGTCGAAATGGTTGTTAGTATGAATAATAATAATAATAATAATAATAATAATAATAATACGTGTATGTAGGCCTATCTATCCTGAACTAATCTGGCTAATTTGAGCGACAATAAAATAAAAGGGACGATTAACCAACACATTGAAATGGTGATGTAAAAAATAGATGTTACATACACACGGCTTGTATACACAGTTATTGTCAGTGAGTTAATACAACCAGTGATAATGATAATGATAACGAAGAAACACACGAATGAAGAATAACAAATGACGACAAATCATTGTTGGTCCAAAATGTGATATAATACATAATGATTATTGTGTAATATTATAATCTAGATATAAGTTTTTAAAAAGCACTGCGTGATTAAACTTAAACCCACTGTGACAGTCTCCTGTCGTTAGGAAGAAAACAACGCATGAACACAGTTACACATTAATTTGATATTATCTACTAGTACTAGTAGTACTAACTAGTAGTTAGTCGTATGTCTTTACCTCTCTGCTTTCTCGCAGTGCCACAAAATCGCCATCTTCTTGGGCACCGCCCACTTGGACAGCCTCCTTCTTCGACATGGTGGTGGCGTCTTTGGGAGTGTGCTGGACACTCTGGAGAGAGGAAATCAAATTAAATTAAACTAAATGAGAGCATTTACAAATAGCGCCTATGCACGGTCATCACCATGCTCTAAGCGCTTCACAATAACACATAATTCATCCCTGGCGAAACATGTAACACGCCAGACGAGACATGCGGCCTGTTAGGCGCGTATACAATTTGTCGGACAAGGACAATGTCAGGGGGACCTCTGAATTTTACATCCGTCTCCGATAGAGAGTAGACGTTTCAAATAGTTAATTTAGTATCAACACATTATTTAGTCGAGTAATCTAAAAACGGGGCGCAACAGACTTCCGATAGAATTTCTGGGATAGGACTTTGAACACACGGCCAGTCAGAGCCGGACCATTAAAAATCGCGTCATCAGTCGGAGTTCGAACTCGGGATCTACAGGGTGGCAAGCACTGACCACGGACACTCTGATTTCTCCAAAGACATGGGTGGCGGCGGTGAGGAGGGGGATGAGCAGGGAGTAATGATGAATAGGAGAGGAGGAGGATGACGACGACGACGACGACGACGACGACGATGGTGATGATGATCATGATGATGTTTATGTTGCTAAGAGCAGCTGTTATCTTGAATGTAGCAATACTTTCGGTTTGGTGATTTTTAATCCAATACAAAAACCTATCTAGACTATCGAAATGCTGTAACGATTGTGGAAACAAATCCTTTAAAAATTGACGACATAGCAACAACGAATTGTAAACAGAGATATATGCATGGATGGGTGAATGGATGAATGGATGAATGGATGAATGACTCGTACACTCAAAACGCTTATGATAGCAGCTATGCTATAAGCGTTTTACATACGGTACTATTAGACAAGTTAGACAGGGGAGGGTGTAGAAGTATAGCATATATTTCAATATCTTCGATTTTCGTTATTTCGCGTCAAGTTATTAAAATCAATAACGTCGATACCAACATCAATATAATATTCCTAATCGATTTATTGTATTTCTTGGTATTTTCCTGGCTCCCACAGACTATGTTCTATAGAAATGAGCAGGGAAGGTAGCAACACGCCAAATTTTTGGTCACTCGCCATTTCAAAAGAAAGGGTGGCTTCGTACAGGTATCGATTCATTGATCTTATTGAACAATGGCATGAGATCGCTTCATCTGATTCAGGGGGTTGTGCTCATGAATCAATAAACGGCACATATTATTACTATGGGGCTTGACTCGGGTACCAAACTACCCTGCGTGACGTAGGCCATACCCTCAGCGAGCTCAATTCACCTGAGGCTCTCAAGAGCGTTAATCATTGATGCCAAGTGCATACGGCTTCTCCGTCGTGCATAATAACATTATCTCCCCGTCTCCGTATGGTAGCCATACCAATGTCTTTTCTTCTGCTGTCTTTTCTTTCTGGGCTGCTTGGTTTGCCTCCGCCCCCTCTATTCTATTCCACCTCCTTCCCTGTCGGCCTGTCTGTCAGTCTGTCTGCGTATCTACCTTCCCACTTATCTATCTCTACCTGTTTAGATATTTAAGTAGTTGGAAAGTGCTGTGTTTTATTAAATAGACAAGATTGGGAGAGAAGGCACTGGACTATTAAGAAATATTCAAAAAGGCGCAGCGTTTCCAGCGTTTCCATAAGCTGGAACCGAAAGACGAAGCCTAGGGAAGAAAATAATAAGAAAAAACATTTTTCGTCACCATGCGGGGCTCGAACCCACTACGTCCGGATTATATACCTCGCGCCTCTAACCACTCGGCCATCTTCTTATTTATCTTCCCTATGCTTCGTCTTTCGGCACTGGTCATACATAGATACTTTATTAAATGGAGCGAGGATAAATTAAATAATGAAAAGTTATATACATATTCTTCATTGTATACCCATGTATATACCTATCTACGCATCCATCTGTCCGCTTATCTATCTAAATCTATCAATCTATCTATCTACTCATATTATATACATATATCTATATCTAAATATCAGTTTTCAAGTAGTCTATCCTCGTATTCATAAAGGTTCAAACACGTTACATCATTCATCTCCAATTCATTCGAAACCCATCTCTTGGTGTATCAGTTCAGCTAGTCTGTCGGGTGCGTTATTATACTACAATTTACAATATCATTTGACGAGACCTTCCTTCCAATGTCTACAACAATTCACCCCCTCTTAGATCAACCAAAGAGACTTTATAAGCACTCTTACATTCTCTGGACCGACGCAACACACTCCGATGACCTAGATGCTCTCGTTTAGATAGGTGGTCTATTTATAGCAACCCAGTCACGTTTGCGTTATATTATGTACCTACAGTATCTAGCTTAGCTAGCTAATATAGTAGTAAGCCTTGAATTGTTGGCAATTGTTGATCTCTGCATACCCCTTCAAAGACTTTCCTTCCAACTACGTGACATACACCACATTCATTCTATGAGTACAATGGCTGCGTACTGCGTCCACTCATGCCCCTACATTTTAACACCTTACCTCAATCTAATCCGTACTGAGTGGGTTCGAAAAAATGTTTTTTCTTCTTATTATCTTCCCAAGGAATCGTCTTTCTGCACTGGTCATTTATAATTCTTCCAGCTAATGGAAACGCTGCGCTTTTATTGAATGTTTCTTAATATTCCAGTGTCCGCTCCCACAATCTTGTCTACATTTTAAAAGTGCAACGTCTGCCTTCGCCCCCACAGATTAGATATCACTGTTGTCTGTGTTCGCCCCTGCCCCTGCCTTACACCACTTCTTCTTCACCCTTAGAATCGATGCCATTGCCATCTCATTTCCCCAAACTACGCCGCAGCAATTTGCATTGACGTCAATCGAGGAGGGGGTAACAAAGATAGTGGTAGCTCTATGCCTACCATCACTCATCACATTCATTGGGGGTGGGGGGGGGGGGCAGTACACACCATAGAATATGGATAACCTGATACACACTGTCATCACATTTACTGGAGGGAGGGGGGGGGGGCAGTACACACCATAGACTAAGGAATATAACCTGGTACACACTGTGTAATGGACATCATCGCTGTTTCCTATCATAATTATACACATTTATATTGGGTTCATGTGTGAGTGAGTGTGTATGTAGCTGTTTTGCGTTTTTCTTTCATTGTTCATTCTATGAAATTTTAAAAAACGTTGATTGGTTGATAATAAACTAAACTTGAAACTTGAAACTGTGTCTAGTACTGATCGGTGGTAATCCAGTCGTGTGTATGGAATGATTCTTGCCAGACAGATAAGATAGTCTATACGTAGCGACAGTGATTGCTTAGTTATCGAACTTTTCAAACCGATGCAAATGTCACGTTTGTGACTCACGATAGATAAGTGATACGAGTTGTTTGCTTTCATTTCTTCCCTACATTATCGACGCATACGAGGTCAGAAAGTATTATAACATAGCACTCTGGTACCAGGTATACAGTGCATGTGGAAAAGGGGAGGGGGTATCGAAATGATAGGAATAAGGGCCAGAGTGTACACTATGGCCAGAGTACTAGCACTAGCAAACTACTACTACTACTAAGGGCCAGAATATTCAAGCACTCTTCACCATGGCATTGTGATTAACAGCATCATTATCAGAACACAGAGCTGATAGCAGTAGTTTTTGTTCTCGACCCACGTCATGCCCTCCTCATACCATTCTTAAATTGTACTCTAGATTATTTTTTGCCGTCAAGATAAAAGGGCTTTCTTCTAGGAAATACACTAATCTAGCAAATTCATTCGAACAAAATTGTATTCCATAGCATTGTCACCATAGTGTACTACAGTCCTATACTCTACAACGCTCAGTGGCGGCTGGCCAGGTAGAGTGGAACGTGGGCTAGCCAACAAAAAGAGTAACAGTAACACCGGCGTTATGATG